>WURS02022545.1:0-11902 GCA_011762765.2 Rhinocypha anisoptera | reverse complement strand
GCCGTGAGCGAAAATAATAAATGATTCCCTCATCGCTTCCTCCGACCAGGCAAAGGGATCTTTTCAAGGCTGTTTTCCGCTGAAGTGATTCGAATTTTTTTACCACAGTTCGAATCGAATTCTTATGATAATTCGCCTTTTTCCTCCTCCTATCTTTAATTCGAATCATTATATCAAATCGAATATACTTGATGATTCTAATTCGAATCTAGATAATTCAATGGAAAATAAAATTTTGAATACCAGTTGGTGATTTGAATCCATCCAAACCAAATCGATTATCTGAATCGAATTTGAAATGCATTTACACACTGTGTAATACACAGACTCTATTGTCTTATTCGTTAACACACTCTCGATTCAAATTTGAAGGTCATTTCCAGGTTTCCAAACTTCCTTGATGAATCAAGCCAACCCACACACACACATTGTCCCTCTTTACACAAAGTTAGCTTTCGAACCCACATGATCCCCTGGTGTACCTTTCAAATGACACCACCACCACCACCATTACTTACTTATCTTCACCACTAATCATCTCCCTCACTTTGCTTGTGCCAGCCATGCGTGTCAGTCAAGGTAAATATAGCTCACTCACTTCATCATCCCCACACACACACAATACCGGTGTAGTCAAGTTCACGGGTACAGTGTGGTTTAAGGACAGTATATGTTCGAAAGATTATCCCGACTTTTGATTATCTCAACATCCATGTTTGTTTGAAAGATAATAATAAAAAATCCCTTTATTTTTTCCCAAATTTGAAAGCTGAATGGCGCGAGATGTAAACAAACTCCATGCACTCATCCTTTATCATCCTTGCTCATCACATGAGAAATATGAGAGTGAGAAAGAGAGAGAGAGAGAGAGAGAGAGAGAGAGAGAGAGAGCGTGAGAGAGAGAGCGTGAGAGAGAGAGCGTGAGAGAGGTGCCAATCAAGTCACACGCGAACATCGCGGGTGACATCGCGTGACGATGACAAACTATGACGCAATTCGAAATGATACAATATTCAATCATCAAGACCAAGAAGACAACGAAAACATATTATATTATACAGGAAAGGTTCGCTTTAATTCAATTTTATAATTATAATGTTCCAAATCGATATATCAACTCACAAATCGTATGATTCATTTGTTTATTTAAACATACAACACTTAAGTCTAAACAAGTAAACACAGTTTATATTCACTACGACAAAACCCATAAATCCAAATGTCAAAGTAGTCAAGAGTTTTATTTTATAAATATATAATAATCATAAATCAAAATAAATCAATTTTGCAAGAATATTATTATTATTACTTAGCTTTGAAATCCTAGATTGAGATTAATTTGAAAGAAAGAAGGGTGAGGTATTTGGTTCACATGCAAAAGTATAATAAAAAAAGTTGAAGATTTGAGATTCTCACAAAAACCAAACATAGTCAAAAATGCATACGCGCCTGCTTGGAATTTTGCGAAATCCTTTGCGAATTTTGCGAGTGACATTGTGAATCCTATATAAAGCCAAATCCTGTGATCCCTTCCTTATGTGGTATCATCCTTCCTTTTCCTAAATCCATCCAAGCATCCTCATTGGTTGTGCTCTGTGATGAACAAAACAGAGAAGAGAATTGAATTAGAAAGAAAGAAGAGTCAAGGAAGTTTGATTGATAGATAGATAAAAAGGATTCGGGAAATAAGGATTTCTATAGATAAAATAAAATATAAGATTTTAAATTTTTAAACTCCTTGAAATTCTCTGAATTAGTGCGCTTTGGAATGCTGATTCCTTGATTATTTCCTCCCCGTTTGGATTGGATCCTCCCCTTCTCATCCTGGATGGACTGGAATCCGGTCCGAATCCTGGCGCGAGTTCCGACGGGAGTCCGAATCCGAATGTCCGGTCCCTTCAAGGTAGGGAAAAAGAGAGAAGAGAGATATAGTTCAATTTGAATTCTTTTTTGTTGATATAAACAGAATAGTAGTTAAAAGAGATATAAACACACAGGAATCATAACCATAATTCGAATTTCGAAGAAGAGAATAGAATTGGTCTTAAGAATGAGGGGGTGAGAATTAATAAGCATCTTAAATGAAGTGAATGTGTGTGAGAGAGAGAGAGAGAGAGAGAGAGAGAGAGAGAGAGAGATAAAGGGACAAAGACAAATTTTAACATTCTAATTAAAATTCAAATTCTAATAACGTTTGATTCGAATTCTTATAGAATATAGTTAAACTCGTAAATTCAGACGAAGAAAAATTTTCTATTCTAATAAAATTGCTAAAATCGGTTTGAGTTTAGGTTAAATCATATATAATAAAATGTTTGATTCGAACAAAGCTACTAACATAGATCATCATCATCAAAGGTATATAATAAAAAATAAAATAAAATGAGTGAGTATGAGAATGTAATTAACGTGTGAAATTATTATAAGATATAAGGGAGGCATTATAAAATATGAGAGATGATTCGAAATAAGATAGGATGGGATAGAATGTTTAAAACAATTAGAAGATACAAATAAACGAAAAGTAGATCCTGAGGATATTTAAAGATTAATAATAGAAAGAAAAGTAAAAAGGAAACTGCATATTTTGGTGTCAAAAGTCTGATGGTGTGATGAAATGATTTTCTTCTCTGGCATATATAATAAAATAAAATAAAATGAAAAGCTTATTTGAGTGAGTGTTGTGTCATTGAGTAAGTGAGTGAGATAATGAGTGTGTATGGGAGAGATTTAAGAAACGGGTTAAGTTGATGGCATCAAAAAGTTTTTTTTAACTTAGCAAGTGTATATAAGTCCACCAAATTTGTTTTGAGATTTTAGTGTTTTTTTGTTCAAATTTCAATCACAATTTGAATATATATTCAAATCGTATTATATAATAAAATGGTGATGAAAGGCTTTTTTGACTGAATGGTGTGTTAGAGTAAGTGAGTGAGATGAATGTGTATGGGAGAGGTTTGAGAAACGAGTTAAGTTGATGGCATCAAGAAGTTGTTCAAATTTCAATCACAATTTGAATATATATATATACATCGAAAATATATTCAAATCGTAATAATTTGAAATCTCAAATTTGATTCAATTCGAACGTTTTGTTGTTTTGCTTTTTGTGATGGTAAAATCTAGCTTAATCTCTAATCGCAAATTCTAATCGCGATCGGGTGAGCGAGAAATCGAACGAGACTTGCGGTAGGATCGTGAACGGTCACTTCGGCTTCGGGATCGAGACTTGGAACGGCCGTTTCGATCGTCGCGATCCATCGAGTTGGAACGCGAACGAGACCGGGAACGAGAGGATCGAGCTGGTGAGTAGGTGGGAGAGGCTCGCGAACGTTTCGGACTGGCCGATCGGGAACGCGATCGACCCGAGTTGCGGGAGGACCTTCGGTCCGTGTCTTCGTACACTCGCACGTACGCTACTTCGCCCTGTTTTGAAGTGGGGGAGAAAGAGAAAGATAAAATTAGTTCGATTCAAGTACATTCAAAGTTTGAATCGAATGGGATAAAAAATACTAATCACAAAACCAAATAGAATCGAATCGATTAAGAATTCGAATCATAAAAGGTTAAAATCGAATAGAATAAAAAATTTCGAATCACAACACAAAATAATGGAATAAAAATTCGAATCATAATACAAAAAGTTGGATTCGAATCATAACTTAAAATAGTAGAATCGAATCGGATAAGAATTCGAATTATAATACAAAAAGTTATAGAATCGAATCGGTTAAGAATTCGAATCATAATTTAAATAATAGAATTGAGTCCGATACTGATTTGAATCCAAAACTTTAAATTCGAATTACAATTCTTATTTTTATAAAAAATACTCAAAGATTCAAATAAATATATTCTCATTCAAATTTTTAAAGTTTCGATTCGATTCAATAAATCGAAACCATTATAACTTTGATTCAATATTCGAAAATTTGTGTCTTGGAAAGACATAATACCTCATGAGAGCGAAACCGAGAGTCATCAAGCTTCTTGAGAGCATACTTCATGTCGTCGAAGCGAAGAAACTCGACCACACCAGTGCCATCGCGAAACACATCCGCATAGCACACATCACCTGCTTCGCGCATGTGATCCTTTAGATCCTGCCATGAGCCAGTCGGGGGTAGACCTGTGAAGTGGTTGCAAAAGAGAGTTCAATTATTAAGCACTAATTCAGATCAAAGTTTAAACAACAACAACAAAACAGGCTAATAAGAGAGTAACACATTTTAGAAAGTGTATCAAATTGTTATGAAAATAGAGAAAAATACCTTTTGTGCTATGATTCGAATTTAAATCTAATTCGATTTCTAACTTTGTGTGTTATGATTCAAATTCTTATCCGATTCCTAGAATTTAAACAAAATTTTTGATAAAACTTTCTTTAGTGTGTTACTCTTTCTCTCTCTCTTTCAACTGTGGTGAGTGTAACCACTTACCGGTAACCTTGACACGGTAGTTGGAACGCCGGTGAGATCCTCCGCGGTCACCACCGCCTCCACCACCACCACCTCCCATTCGACGTCCCATGCCACTCTTGAAGATGCCTCCGGGACCACGCTCGCGACCTCGAGGAAACTCAACCCGAAGCTTGTATCCATCGTAGTCGTAGCCGTCCCGTGCGTACACTGCCTCCTTGGCATCCCTGAAAAAGAGAGAAAGAGTTCACAAGTTAGATAAAATTAAAGAAAAATCTCCTATATATTAATGAATAATATGGTCGTAGTCTTCTATGTTCTATATTCAATTCTGTCATTTTTTTGTTATTGTGCCACACACGTTTTGGTACTGTGAAAGTTACGCTACTTCCACTATGCTTAACCGATTCGAATTCATTGTTGTGATTCGAATTTGTTACCGATTCGAATTCATTGTTGTGATTCAAATTTTGTGCATAAATCTTCGAATTCTCCGTCAATTTGATTCTGACTTTGAGCAGGCAGACAGAGCTTTAGCGGCCCTCTTGTAAATTTTTTTATATTGAAGTTTGAAAACAAATCTAACTACAGTGGTGCTTCAAGTTTAACTTGTTTCACTTTTCACACCAAGCTGCATTGTAAGCAGTGTAGCTTTCACAATGAATAAATCGAACACTGTCTACCTCTCTCTTTGCTTAGCATTTCTATGTAAATTCGAAGAGTAAAACTTGAAGCAACACTTTAGTTAAATAAACAAAGAAATACAAAAATTTTGTCTATTAAAAAATTCTTGGTAGGTGGTAAAACCAAAAATTATAATTGGGAATTTTAAATTGAAAAAATACTAATTCAAATAAGAATCCTATAATAATAATCAAATAAAAAATAAAAATTTTCAGATTTGTATTAGAAAATTTAAAAAATCATTAAACAAAAATTTTAGGCTGGAATATTCTCGAGTCATTCTCTACTTGTTAAAAAAAATTTCGAATCAACAGGACAACTTGTAATCTTTAGAGCTATATCAACATAACGACGCATTTTATAGTGAATTTAAATAAAAGACTTTTTAGTTCAAAACACAAAAGTGAAAATTAAATTGTAATAAAAGATTCCTACGAGAATCTATATATAGAATATATATATCATAAACGGCTGCTATTAAACGACCCAACAGAAAGTAAATTGACCAATAAAAATAATAATAATTAGTTACTTTATCATTCAAATTAGTATTTTTCCTAACAAAAAGATAGTTACATGTTTACATGAGCCAGTTTGTTTTATCCACATAAACCACCCATTTAAGTATCAAAGTAAATAATTAAAATTATTGTTGTTCTTAATAAACTTGTCAATATCATCTTCAGTTAGCCTTTTCTCTAGCAAAGTTACTACTTTTAGTGGTAAAGTTACTATTTTTTATTAGAGCAATTTACTTTACGCCATCTTAAATCATTAACTAAATTATATCAATTAACTAATGAGTTTGATAGTGTTTTGTATATTTTTTCTGTATTTCTATAATTAATATAACTACCTCGAATCGGTGAACTCGACAAAGGCAAATGGCGGGCCACGTTTGGTCTTGAGATCGACAAAGTCAATCTTGCCGTACTTGTGAAACAACTCAATCACATCCTTGGACCGAACATCGGGCGGAAGGTTGCCCACATAGACTCGAGTGTCGCCGCCACCGCGTGACATCGTCGATGTTGATGATGATGATGTTGTGAGAGTTTGAAAGCGCGAGGATGAGAGAGTGAAAGAGAGAGATGACACTCAGAATGACGCAATCCAATTCTGTCACCACGCCACACTGGGCGAACAAACTGTCACTCCACTCGGTGAAATAAGTGAAAGATTGAGAGAGAAAGAAAGAATGCAAGAGAAAACAGAATCCGAGAGTGAGTCACTGTGAGAAAGTGAGAGAGAGAGAAAGGCAGAAGACAACGAGCTTTTGGCAATGTATGTGTTTGTGTGAAAAAGAAATATTCCAGTAAACACAATGCTTTTTTTACTTTGCGTGTAAACTTTTCCTGTGTGGGGTAGTGGTACAGATGAAAGGCGAGAGTGCCGGTACAGACCACAGAAGCCACATGGTGTTTCTATGGGTGATCCCACACACACACACACACCCCACAGCGCTACTGTGAGCTATGCCGCTACCACTGCTTTACAATGCACAATGCGGTTGCCGGGAAAACCGCGCCACCAAATGTAACGATCTCTTTGAATGGGACACATTTTTGTATATTTAAATGTTTTGTTTATTTTAAAAATCGACTTTTAAAAATTACCGTTATTTTTTCGAATACTTTATTTGGAAACAAAAATGTTAATTTAAAAATAACAATTAAAATTAATTTTAAAAGTTGAAAAAGAAAATATTAAAATGAAAAATTAATTCTGAGAAGAAATCTGAAAAATAGAGAGTACTGTAATTTTATTACACACACAAGAACTCAATTTACGAATTGAGAAAATATTCATTTAAAAAATAAAAAATTTAACTTTAAACTTCGACACTACATATAGAAGACTATCAATTTGTGACAAAAATAATTTTTCTGCACATGCAAGTGATTGCAAACATGATTGCAACTATATTGTGAATCATTCATTTCGGTCTTACCTAATCAGAGCGGCATAAGTTTTTTTGTTTACCCAAAAAATGCTTTTGCAAATGTTAAAAAATGTATTTAAAATAAATTACAAAATCAAATTTCAATTCCATTTTTAGGTTATTTTATAAGAGACTCCGTTTTAATTATAAATATTTAGTTTATTGTCTATATTTCTAAAGACACAAATCGGTTTTGATTTAAATTTAAATTATTTCACAATATTATTCAAAAATATATACAATCTAAACTTGATGCAAATGATTGCTCTGTGTGTCATCAATTTCCCACTTACAAGAATTCGATTGAATCGGTATTGATTGACTATTGGTAAATGTTTGATTGAGGTGAGATTGAGATTGCTGTTGATCAATCGGATTGTTATTATCTTCATGAATTACAATATTACTGCTAAAGCCAACATTAATGGACATTCTTTGATCATTCTCTTGAGATTCTGCCAGTAGATCTCCACCGGCGACTAGATTCTTGAGTGCATTCTCAAAGTCGGCCTCAGTCTCGATACCTTCGTGTTGTGCTTCGGGTAGAATTGAACTGATCAGCCCAAATTTGGGTTGACACGCAAATAGAGTAGTGAAGGGTGATTGTTTTAACTCGGAGTGTTCACTTGTGTTTAAATGATGTTGCACAAACTTCACCTCCCTACTCCAGTTTTTGGTGTGTTTCGCTCCGCACCAAGCCATCAAAATCTTCTCCACCTCCTGGGCCGAACCCGAGTTGTTCGGGCCATTCGGTTTCGGTGTAGCGGGTAGGATTTTTAACCCAGGCCAAAGTGTGGTTATCCTGGTTAGAATTTGTCCCAAATCAAGAGTGGAATCGTCGGTTTGAAGCACAACCGGCGCACCGATCAGTGCGAATATATCGATCAACTCCTCTGCGATCGAGTTGACTGTTTTTGCACGTAACGGTCGCAAGATGGCGAACCGTGTGTGAAGATCACGAAAGTAGAGAACATACTTAAAGTCGCCGTCGGGTTTGAGATGAAGATCGATGATGTCCACTGCGGCTCGGTGGAGGTACTCGCGAAGCACAACTTCGGCGGAGGGCAGTTTCGGCGTTCCCGTCGATCGGCGTTTCTTCTCGACACAGTTGTGACACAGGGACAGGTAGAGCATCACCTGTTCGCGAGTGATCGAACAGTAACGCCGCGAGGAGAGCAGGTCCAACATTCGTTGGCGACCTCCGTGACCAGTGGATTCGTGGGCATCTTTGAGAATGTCAAATATTTGCTCGGCGTACACGTGAAAGCGTATTACGGGAACGCCTTTCTTGTGCTTGATTGGCTCCACCAACTTTTCGGTGCCTATAGAGAGGAAAGAATTTCGGTGAGTGAGAGAGTACAGTATTCCCTCCGATATCCTACATTCAGAGAAAATTTTTACAAAAGACAGACAGCGCAAAGTCACCGAGGTCCAACACGAGTCATCATAATTCGAAGGAATATACAAAAATTTCGAATCAAATTGAATGAGAATCCGAAGAGTTATGTACAACATTCAAATCGAATCGAAATAAGATTCGAATCTTAACACAAAAAGTTAGATTCGAACCGGTGAGAAATTCGAATCACAACAATTAAAGTTGGATTTCAATCGGTTAAGGCTTAACTTAACCCTTTCGCACCCGAAGACGCTATCGGGACGTATGTGTCTCGCTCACTCAATTAGCGATATAAGGCTTATCTTTTACTGATAATCTTTGGGTTCGAAAGGGTTAAGCACAGTGGAAGTAGACTACTTCAAGTAGTGTAACTTTCGCGCCGTCTGCCTCTTGTAAAAAAAACGGCGGCAAAGCCGCCAAGATCAAACTCGAGTTATCATAATCCTAAAAGTTATGCAAAAAAATTCGAATCGAATGAGAATTGAAAAAGTTCGAAAGTTTGAATCAAATTGAATGAAAATTCAAAGAGTTATGTAAAAAAAATTCGAATCGAATTGGAATAAAATTCAAAGCACAACAGTGAAAGTTAGATTGATCAAGCATTAATATAGAGTAGATAGATAGATTCATTGTGATTTTTTCAATCGGTCAGTTCAGTTCACTGATACTTTTAGATAGATAACCCATATGGGTATGTTGATATCAAAAAGTTGGTCGTTGTTATTTATATTTTCAAAAATAGATAGAATTGTTATTCAAAAATAGATAAAGAATTAAAGATTATAAATAACCCAAAAATGTTCATACCATTGTCATTGTAGATTTCGAACCGCCTCTTGATCTGGTAGTACCTGTGAGGCTTAGGGGCGGCAGTTTGATAGTGACGCAACATGTGAATAATCTCCTCGTACTTGGATCGGGTGAGCAATGTGTGGTTGGAGTGTTTTCCCTCGTACAACTTTTGCATCTTCGAGTAGAATTCGTACCGTGACACACTGTCGTCTTCCATCTTTCCCGGGGGTTAGGTTAGGTTAGGTCAGATGTGGCCAGAAAGGTCAAGGGGAGAATCCGGAGAGAGGAAAAGATGCATAGAACTAGTGTGTTTGTTTACATTAGCTGGGCAGTGTACAGAGTTGCGCTCGAGTCGAGTCGAGCGAGAGTGAGCAGCGAAGTGATTTGCGACTGCGCAATTTAGACCGCCCTGCCGTTGTATACAGTGCCCGCGCGCGAATTTTGAATTTCTCTCTCTCTCGCTCGCTCTCTCTCTCTTATTTTAATTAGGGCTCTAAGCTTAGCCGAAACGCTTCTAAACTTGCTCTTTTCTACCGACAAAGCTGCATAAATAGTCTTAAAATGCAGTGTTCACTGAAATTCGATTTTCATTTCGGCTAAGCTGAGAGCTCTATTTTAATCTTTTGTTGTATGTCTTCTGTTATATTTTATAGAAAGTAAAAATACAAAATTTGATGGTTTTCTAAGCCCTATTCTATACTTAGACAATTTCATGTTCTGCCACTTGGCCACTGCCACTGTAACAGTTACGCTACTTCCTCTGTGCCTACCCGATTCGAATCCAACTATCGTTGTTGTGATTCAAATTCATCATCGATTCGAATCTAACTTTTACTGTTGTAATTCAAATTCATCATCGATTCGAATCTAACTTATACTGTTGTGATTCGAATTCTCAACTTTCACACTTTTTTGTTATTTTCTGTGTTACGATTTGAATTTTATTCCTAATTAATGCGACTTTTTTTGCATAACCCTTCGAATAATGATAACTCGAGTTTAACCTTAACGGCTTTTTATCACATTTTGTTTTAATAAAAAAATTCAGACAGAAAGACTAGTTATATAAAAACTTAAATAATGCATAGAAAATGTAATTAAACAATTTTTAAATCTTAATATTTAAATAGAATTAAAAGTAAACACCAAGTTCGATTTTGGGTTCAAAATCCTATATTTGTTGTGTGTTTAAGAAGGTAAAATTTTTGTGTTTCAGTTTCTCTTTTTGTTGCTCGGAAAGAGAGGGTTGTTTGGGAAACAATATCAATGACATCGAAAGAGAAGACTTGTAGCTCTTCGGTGGTGGTTAGTGGCAAGGGTGGCAGTAAGAAGGGCAAACGCATTCCATCGAGTTTCAGTTCGATGGCCATCAAAGAGGGAGATTACCTCGACAGCGCCAACAAGTTCACCAAGTTAGCGCTACCTTCGTCTTCGAGCACCTCGACTACCAAAACCAAGAATCGGGTGAGCCTAAAGACAAAAACAAGTTGAAATTTTCGACCCGTATCGGGTTCGGGCCACAGGTTTTGAAAATTTGATTGCAAACATGATTGCAAATATATTGTGAATCACATTTCAGAGCGACATTAGTTTTTTTGTTTACCTAAAAAATAACACTTTTAAATTTTAAAAAATATTTAAAATAAATTTAAGAATCAATTCAATTTTAGATTTTTTAGAAAGACTTGGTTTTTTAAAAATAAATATTAATTTATTGTCTATATTTCTAAAGACACAAAATGTTTTTGATTTAAGTTTAATAAAACCCAAATCTGTTAAAACCTCTTTTATATTAAACTTTAAATGCAAGTTTATACAGAGCAATAAGTACATGCAATACTGTTACAGTATTGCACTGTCACACTTCGTTGAACCAATAACTAAACTTCTTTTTGTCTCACAATAATCTAACCTCTTTTTCTGTCCCCCAACAACTTAACTTCTTTTTCTTTCCCTCAATAACCTAACCTCTAACCTAACTTTTAGATAGAGAGAAAGAAAGAAAGAAAGAAAGAGAGAGAGAAAGAGAAAGAAAGATAGGGGGACGTTAGGTTATTGAGAGATCGAAAAAGAGGTTAGGTTATTGGGAGATAGACGGGTTAAACGGGTTGAACTTTTCGGATTAGACTTCGGGTTAAACAGGTTATTTTTTTGGTTTTTAATTTTTGAAACGGTTCGCGGGTCGGGTTTTGGGTTTAAAATGTTGACAATTTTTGTCTCCAGGTGAGCCGAAAGAAGAGTGTTTCAAGTCCGTCCAGTTTCAAGACGGCTCGAATTGCCTCGAAACCACGGGAAAAGTCACTGGCCAAGAAGCCTCACACTCGTCATCACCATCATCATCATGGAGATGGCAAGAAGAGTGGTAGGAAAGAGTCACGTGAGAAGAGGAGCAACAAGAAGGGTGGAGCTAGTGGGAGTCGGGTGAAGGTGCCCAAGTCGGATGATCCTACTGTGTTGATGACGGATGCCACTGCGCAACAGTGGATGGCCAAGACTAAACAGATCAGTACTTCTTCCAAGGGCAAGGCACCGCCCAAAGATGCTAAGGTATGCTAATGGGCTTGATCATAGTTTTGGTTTTGAAAGAGATAGAATGAGAGAGAGAGAGAGAGAGAGAGAGAGAGAGAGAGAGAGAGAGAGAGAGAGAGAGAGAGAGAGGGAGAGAGA
>WURS02022524.1:0-11903 GCA_011762765.2 Rhinocypha anisoptera | reverse complement strand
ATGGATTGATACAACTACTTCATGGCTCATTTTCGCCCACTTTTGGTGCCGTTATAAATGCCGAAAGAGATGAATTTAAATGACCGTCGGTTATAATGAGTGTGCGTTATAACGAGAGATTTTTTGTCATTTATCAGCTCTCGTTATAGGGGACTTCTACTGTAATTATATTCACACCCAGGATCAAAATAATACAACTAATAATAATAATTAACTATCCAACTTAGTAGTTGATCATGTCTCATCTTCTGCAGGTCGTTGCCTGGGTGCTGTGATCGGAGGATTCACTTGGGGTGAGTTTGGCCTCAGGGCATTCCTACAGGGAGGGGCACTTCTAGCTGCCGTAGTGGCTTCCATCTACTTCCTTGTCTACCACTGTTGCCTCAAGGCTCGCTGCATTGGAGGTGGCAGTGGATTGAGGCCCGGGGGGAGCAGTGCAGGAGGCCCTGCTTGGGGCAGCAGGGGTCATGATGCAACACCAGAAGGTATGGAAATCATATGCTGCAACACCTGTAGCCAATGCCTGTTTAGCCTCGTCTCGCTGGTGTGAATGAAATTTTTCTGCAGTGTCCTTATAACTGCTTGTCTCCCTGCAAGTGGGAATTTATTTTGATAAAATATACTTAGTCCTGTGTAATACTCTTGGACACTAAAAATGACTTTCTTACATGGGTTGTGGAATAATGTGTTTACAGACCTTCTTGAATGTCTTGAGTTTAAATTGTATGTCCTATATAAAATGTCATCTTTATTTAATGAAGAATCAATCATCTAGACAATCTTTTGAACCATTTAGAGATGTCTTTGCAATTCTTGAGTAATCAATGGAATGAACATTCACTATTTCCAGGGATTCTGATTAATTGTTATCATATTAGTTAGTGTTGTGTTTGATGGGTGCAAAGTTACTCCTCTTGTCAAATGTAGTTAGTAGAAAAGGATCCTCTTTGAAACCCACTACCACCAGGTTTTCTGTTTTTATTATGCTTTTATGTAATAGATGCATTGAATTAGTCATTTATGAAAAAATGTGGTAGGTTTCATTCATAATTTGAATGTATTTTTAAATATGCTAAGACAATTTATGCATTAACAAAAAACCTAGGCTTGTGAATTTATGAAGGAATTGACTACATATTCATTGTTTGTACATAATTATTTTCTGACTGACTGAAACTCAGCTTCACATGTGTTAACATGGAATATCACCTGTATACCTTTGACGAATCAAATATCTTGTATGGGAAGAATTTATAATATATTCACCAAATCAAACCAAGTCAAGAAACACCCATTCATGTGTTTTTATATTATTTTATGTTACTATTAATTATATGTATAGAGACGGAATAAAATGTTTCTCTCTCCTTAATCAAGTACACCTATTTTATTAACTTTTATCATTTTTAACACTCATGTACTCTCTGATATTTTTTCAATAAATTTATTATTTCCAGTATGGTGGAAGTGACAAATAAACATTTAGACGTGGCCCGAAGGTATTACACAGTCAAATCTGCAATCATGAAGGTGGTGGGTACACAATATTATTAGATTTTATATAGATGATTTGAATTTTGGCCTCCTTCACCATAATTGCATTCTTAATGTTATATACCTTAAAGCCACCTGCAACTAGTAAAAAATGAACATATCTAGGACATTAATTGATATGGTGTATGCAATATTAACCCTTTAAGTGCCTTTGAGCCGATCTATTGGCCCTAGAGGTATGTGTGAAAAGTACCATGGGCTTATCTATCGGCCCAATTTTTTGTTTAATAAATATATTTTCTTAAATTGTTTGGGAGATAAAAATATTAATAAGATATTTTACCATCCTTATAAATATTTGGAGTTTAAATAAAAATTAATGACATTAAAAATTTGCATTAATATATATTATATATACTGAGAGTAAAAAACCACATCATGCCTGATTCGGTAAAAATTATATATTATATATATTTAAATGCGTAAATCAACAAATTCCATGAAAAAGCTTTGGCATTTTTTGCATATACTAGGTGATAGGGGCTGACACTAAAAGGATTAAACAAAAATGGACCAAGATGAAAACTCATAGAACACCAGAATACACGTCAACTGGTTCTGAGGGCCAGGAATTCACCATAACTCTCTCATTTGTACATGTTAAATAGCTGCAAAACCACATTAACCCTTATAGTGCCAGCCCCTATCACCTGGTATATGCAAAAAATGCCAGGGTTTTTTCGTATATTTTTTAATTTCACATTTAAACAATATAATATACATTTATATAAATTTATTAACATAATTAACATTAACATAAATGTATTAACATACATTTTTTTACACTCCAAACACTTTTAGAGTAAGCAAAATATTAAATTTATATTTTTACCTCCTAAATAATTAATAAAAAATTATTTATTAAACAAAAATTTGGGCCTATAGATCGGCTCATGGCATTTTTCATGCATACCCCTAGGGCCGATAGATCGGCCGGCTGGCACTAAAAGGGTTAAGATAATGCCATTAACCCATTCATGCCGAAGGACCGATATATTGGGCATTCAGAATTATCCGCACAGATCGGACAACCAGTTTTAGGTCATTTTTACTTTATTTTTTTGCACACTCATATACAGGGACAGTATACCAGTTTAGGGCTCCTGCGCAAAAGGGTTTAAAGCCAATTAAGTCTTTTAGTAAAATGGGATGATATACACAATCAAAGCCTTGGTTAAGTTCATGTAAAATGAGTCTGATTTTAAATGTTTATTATTCAGGACTCCAAGTATATCTAATACTCTTAAAAAATACTTTCTCTAATGAAAAAAATTTGGAGCAATGAAATGGAAAAAAATGACACTCTCTACATAATGTCTAGCTTTACACTAGAAATGTTCCATCATTGCATTTCTAATCCTGCATCTTCTGAATTCCAAAATAACTTTGGCCTATTTTGAGTATTTGATTAGGAGAAGACTTTTTCAGGCTTTGATTGTTCACTATGTAGATATACATCAGTCCTGTGCACTTTTTGTTTGGATTATTCACTAGCCATATCCTTCCCATATTCTCCTATGACTCGATAAAAAAAAATTGAATGATTTGATTTAAGTGTTAAGTGATAAAAATGTAATACAGTGGGTTGAATTTTTGATGGTGTGAGACAAAATAGTGGAGAATTGCATAGTTTCAGGTGTTATGTGGTGGAATTAAAACATATTAGTGACAAAGAGGTAGTGATTTTTATCTGTTAAAAATATTATTTGTTTTTGGCCAATTTCAATGTCAGTACATAATCATCAGACCAAAACTTTGAAATCAAGTACCAACATGTATACCAAGCATCCAAGGAAGTAGGGTGGGGTTAAGGCCAATAGACATCACAATTAATAATAAAAAGTAAATGGTATCCATCAGTTACAAAGCATATGTTGCAGGGTATTTTATCATTCATTTACAACCTATAACTTTTGATTCGATGATGATGTAGTGACATTGAAACCTGTCAAAAATATAGTATTTTTTTTAACAATGGAAAATTGCTATCTCCTTGTCATTAATATAATGGAGTATGTTAGAGATAGTAACTATGTACAAAGGTATGAAGGGATTGGCATATGTCAGAATAGTTTGTAGAGGTGCTGCAAACCAATATTCAGGTGGATAAACTTTGATGATGATTAATTTGTTATGAATTTATCATTTATAATATATTGGATCCTCTATTTACACTGCAGAAATTGGGTTTATGTTAGCATAGAACTTTCTGGTTTTAATCAGCTATCAATACTTAAAAAAAAGTGGGGAATTCATCACAATTCTACCCAGTTCCATAATATTTCTCAATATTAGAGGACTACTAATTCAGTACAGATTTATTCACATTGAAATCACCTTTTGGATACTGAAAAGAATGCTGTACATTTTCCAAGCACATTTAAGTTCATTAAAATGGCTCATGTGTTATGATAAAGGAAAATTTTATTTATGTATAGTTATAAAAGCTGAAATATATATAATATTAATTGTTTAATATGAATTAATATATTTTGAAATCTATGTTGGAATACTTACTAAAATTATTTGAAGTTAGTTGAAGCCTGTTATGGTTATATAGTCTTTGGGAGGAAATTGATCTATGGATAAATAGTCTGAAAGCCATCAGTTATATGCTTCAATCACTTCAATTTAGACATTTAAAGGAACTTTTACATAATAATATTATCTTTTATGTTATTCCTTGAGATTCTTTCATTGTGAATATTTAATTTTGTGTACTTTTTAAATCAGTCTCAGTAAAAGTCTCTGCACACTAATATATTTTATATAAAAGGGCTTAATAAACTTTGGAAGTGATGTGTGGTTATTTTGTGGCTTACCAGTCTTCTTTTCCTAGTGAATGGTCAACTACAAGTGAAAAATATATATGTATAAAGGAAAAATTAAACAAAACCTGGGATAATTTATTGTTTCAGGTCCAACCACAAATGGGAACTATACCCCGCTTCGTGTTTATCACAATGGGAGGGGAGATTCCAGGAAAAACAGGTATTAGGATATGAGAGATGGGTGAGAAGAAAATAGAGGATTGAAGGTGAATATGGATGGGCACGGGACCCTGCTTTTGGTAAGGAGGAGTTCACTAACTCTAGGGCTCTGCTATGCGAACAAAATGATGGTAAAAGGCTGTGAGGTACAAACAGCATCTGCACTATCCAGTGACTGTTAGCCCACTTTTTGGAAGTGAAGAAGATTTTGCACTGCTTTTAAAGCAATGGACTCTTTTTAGATTGTATTTATATCTTTTTAGGCATTTTATTTCCCAGCTTGGTGTTCAGTATATTTCATTTTATAAGATGACAAGGATGCTTAACAGTCCTTCCTGACTCCCGATAGTGTGTCATTGAATAATAAACCTCGTAGGTGGTTCATGTAAAATTATTCTGACCTGCAAGTCTAGGAGATCTCGCCTTGTGTGTTTATTAAGTAAAAAAAACTGCAGAAGTTATTTCAATATGTCATAGCTTAAGGATGTGTACCTTCCTGCTCCATGAAAAGACTAATTGCTTTCATTTTGTTAAAACTGCAATTTGAGATGTTATTAATTTTTACTGATTTTTTAAAAGATAGCTAAGGCATTCAGTTTTATATGAGCAGGCCAAAGAGAAAAGAATAGTTCTTTACTTATTGAAAAAGTATATATTTTCTTTTTTTAATTTTGAGCTACATTTTTTGTAGACCTCATATTTTTCAGATTTTTTTGTGATAACATATTTTTATTTAGAGGGTAAAAGTGTATGGAATTCATCTTTATTAAAAGGTGAACACATTGAATTTATACATTTTTAACTATAGGCCTGTATATGGAGAAGATTATATGAATTATAGATAATGCTTTTTTATTTATTTAAAATGGTGGTCTCATTACATATATGTATATGTAAAAGTTTTTTTAAATTTCAAATACTAATTTTTGACTTGTGAATACAAATCTATTTCTATACAGAAGTTTGAAAAGAATTAAATATGGTTTTTGTGTGTAGCTTTGCCTGGTTAAGGAGTACTCTGATGTGCTAAGTATGGAATGGATTTGGCTATCAAAAAAATGGTGAAGAAAATCACCGGAATATTTTTTCCAGACTTTTGAGAAGAGAGCTTAAGTAAAGAAAAATGAGTATTTTTTTTCGAAAATTGATGTCATTTTTGTACATAAGTGATAGTTTTATACTTTTTCCATTCTTATGACACCAGAAGTTAGTGCATTTTTATATTTTTAATATAAATGTCACAAAAATGTAATGATGTCTTGTGTGAAGTAGTGATAGATTTAAGGTAATTAGAAAGGCACTTCTTTTGAAACTGCCTTTTGTTCTAATTACCAATCAAATTAATTCAACACCAGGAATTGCTGTGTATTGTGGAAAAATAAATGATTTTCCAAGTAGAGCTAAATTGATATCAATTTTATTTTTTTAGCACTTAACCAGGAGGAAAATTTCAAGAGAATAATTTTTGCTTGTATTTCAAAGGACTTAGTTTTAAGGTCACCTAACAAAATAAAAAGTATTTTGGAACAAGTGGATCACCATCCTATCATTTGCTTAACATTTTAACATCACACTTAGAGAAGCTAAAAAAATGTGAGTTCTCTTCGAGAGGTTCCCAAAAATTTTTGAAAGCATTGTAAACCTACCAGGAAATGAGAAATAAGAGTTACGTACTGTGTATTTTTCCACTAAGATAGTGGAAAAATATCTATTAACCTATTATTAATATTATCTATTAATTTATTATTATTGATATTCTATAGATTATTATATCTCAGTCAAAAAATACATAGTACATAATTCTTATTTCTCAGAAATGGATTTCCGCAAGTTATGCCTGAAAATATAGAATTTACCAGGAAATAATTTTTTTTTAGCTACCTCAGTAAATCTATTCTGCATCTAGTATTTCATCTGGACGAAATGCAGAGTGATAATGAAAAAGGGTACACATATTTTGTTTGAGCCACTGCGATTACCTAAACACCATTTTTATCTCTCTTTGTTTTCTGCATTTCAGCATGCAAATTTTTTAAAGGTCTAATGTGTTCAATCCGAGAAATATCATTTCAGCATATCCATAAGAATATCAGATTTTTTAAACATTTGTAATAAAGGAAGTTCATTACCACACTGCCATAGTAGGGCAGAATACATATATGACCTCACCTGGTAATAAATTTTTGGTGCATTACTGTGGACAAATCCTAGAGAGAATTTGAGAAGACATAAAAGGCAAGTCTTCAAATCATAAAGGGGTAAATCCCTAACAAAATTTTAGTGCCTTCTTGTGCTTTGTAATTCCGCATAAATATATTTCTATAATGACCTAGGTTTCGTTGCAATGCAACAACATCAGGTGAGGCATGAAGCAGTTCCACCAAGTCATACTGGAAACTATTTCCTGTAGTGCCTTCATTAGAAACAAAACATTTCTTTCCACATCATTAGGGAATTTAAAATAAATTTTTTCGTCCTAACCCATTCCCATTTAAAAAAAATCTGGGATTGACTTGTGACATTTTTACAGTAGCAGGCCATTTCTTTGGACGGTTTTGAGGCCAAAAATTAATTTGAGACAAACACAATAGCTGTGTACTGGGTGGGATTCGAACCTGCTACTTTTGCTTCAGCTTGCGAGCTACAACCTGGCTGGCTACAAATTTAAGTTCATTATTGAAATAAAATCGTTTGCATTAATGCCCTTAGGATTACATTCTAATTTGGTTGTACGATTTAGCACTTGACACCACAATAATCAACATTGGTCGGTTTGAGTGTGGAGTAGAGGTTCTAAGCCCAACAGCACGTGAAACTTCACAAATGAGGGTAGGGGCCAATTCCTTTCCTTGTGCCACCTGAGGTTTCCCAAGGAAGATATGGTATCATCCCCTTGCCAAATCATTCCAAGACCGTTTATCGGAGAAAAAGTTCAATCCTCAAAGTCCACGGAAAGATAGTTCAATGAAAATTGAAGTCCATGGGCAAAAAGTAAAAAAAAATTTTAAAAACTCAACCCAACCCATTATGGTTTGCACTTTTTTTTTTGGATTTCAATGATTTTGGACTTTTTGTTCGTCGACTTATAGGATTGGACTTCCGTACACCTTTGACCTTCGTTGTGGAGGAAGATGCGGGGGTATACAATCGAAGATGGAGTATTCAATCGGCGGCCGCCGGTGACTGGCGGCAATTATGTCAGGGGAGAGTTGGCAAGGCCGGGCGGAGGAGCGTCACGGAGGGAGGTAAAATGCCAGTGGGCGTGGTCGAGCGCGCTCCTGGGTGACAAGTCCACTCGGCTCCCTGGTTTCAGTTGAGAGGCCGGCATCTACCGTCGCTCACGGTGCTGTCATCGGTGTGGTCTTCTATTAAAACTGCCGAAGTTTTGAAATAAGTAGTGTCATAATTAATTTTAATGGAAACGGAGCGTATATGATTTTATACTAAATGAATTTCCGTGAAGTTAATCCGGTAACTCTCGAATTCATTGCTTTCTTTGGTCCATCTGTCATTTTTAATTCCCAGGTAATCGAAAATTATTAATGGATTCTTGTAGATCACTATGTAGTTCAATTCGGGGGTCGAAACACGGTTTAGGGCGACAGGAAATAATTAGTTTGGAAATGGAACCCTACTTATATTTTAGATCAAAACGACTTCTCAGAGGAAATTAATTTTAAATGTGGGAAAGTCAAAAAAGAATGCTGATCGACACAAAATGTCCCTGATTTAGGTTTAGGTTTTGCATTTGAGCTATTATTGTCGCTATCAAAAGTAAATTCAAACTTAAATTAGCAAAACCTAAGAGTAACTTTAAAAACGCCTTTCTACTTTTTTATATAATCGTTGATTAAAATACAACCAAATAAAATTAAAAGTGCGGCATGTGTGTGGGATTTCATGGTGGCGTCTCTCCCATTCCATTTCGGATAACCGCCACACCACGTACCTTTTGGTCTACACAGTCAAGATGGCGAAACTGTACTGAAAACAGCAGCTGAGCAGAACTAATGTTGCTATGAATCTCAAAAACTCATGATAACGCAGTTGTTTAAAGTAAAATAGGAATTTAGTGTAGGTCGATAAAAATTATGATGGTAACTTTTCAGACTTTAGATGATGCGCTATAAATGTGTACAAACAGATCAACAAAAAATAAACCACTTACATTATTCTGTGCATCTGCTACGCTTCTGTCTTTGGCAATAGTGTTCATCCTGTTGGCAATTAACCAGGGGGGGGGGCAGCACGAGGTGCATCTAAGTTGTAAGGCCTCCAATTTTTTTTCTACGAACTCTCTAGCGGCAGCCGCGATAATGAGAACTGTTTTCGATACTTAAAATGGCGACGTTTCGTTACATGACCAGCGTGTAATCATTCGTGGTGTGACACCGATGGAAATTCATCGTCAGTTGGAGGAGACGTGTTTGCTGATGGAATCATGGATGTGTCGAAAGTGCGTTCATGGGTGCGACAGTTTAAAGAAGGCAGAACATCATGTGACAACGAACCAAAACAATCTCAGCCTCGCACACCGAAAGCGTCACAGCGATTTTCCAGTGTTGAAAACAGACTTCTAAAGAAGCCTTCACCGCGGGCATAGAATAATGACGTCGACGTTTCGAAAAATGTGTACGACTACAGGGAGATTACGTCGAGAAATAACACAAGTTTCATTGTTTTTAAAGTGAATAATTAGTTAGAAAAAAATCGGAGGCCTTATAACTGGAATGCGCATCGTACTAAACATGGGGTGAGTGCAGCTTTTTGATGGGATAGCTGATACGCCTTTTTCACAGGTTCGCTCCATGTACCAGTTTGAGTAAGCAGTAGAGGGTGAGTTCGAGCAATAACCCAGGTCACAAGTAGAGCCACCAGGAACTGGAGGTAAAAGTACCAACTCTGCAGTTTCCATGTGCATTTTTATTGAATATAGAAGGGATACATCATCGGGGTTAACGTTAATAACAATATAAGGATTAATGTGGAAATTGCATAGCCGGATATATTACCACCAAACTTTAACAAAGGTCGGTCTGAGACAGTGTCGTACACCAAGAACTGATGGATGGAACTATATACGTACAAGTGTATCGTAACAACAAGGAACAATGACCGTCTACAACATAATAACTCCCAAATACAACAGCGTCCATTTAAGTTTTGCCATGAATAGGGCCAAAGATAGTGTCAATAGAATTGTATTATATTCCGTCCCTTCGCAGCGTGGTTAAATTTGAAGATTTGGCTCATAGACGGCGTAATTTTTGAGAGTTACAATTTCTCTCTCAAGAGACATTGGGCTCTCCCAACATTTTTTTTTAATTCCTTGATTTAAAAAAAAATATTTTATCTTTGATATCACTAAGAGATTTGATTACGTTGTAAAAGTAACTTGAAAAAAGTTTATCGGTGCAGCCGGCGGGGTTCTAACAACATTTTCACTCTATAATGTCGGCATAAATTCAATATGAAAACACTTTGAATTTATGCCGACATTATACAGTGAAAATGTTGTTAGAACCCCGCCGACTGCACCGATAAACTTTTTTCAAGTTACTTTTACAACCTAATCAAAAGGGCAAAATAAACTTGCCCGCAAGAAGGATGGCATCTTTGGTTTGAACCTAGGGTTTCCTCGTTATTCATCCATGTTACACAGACTATTATAAATATGTAAGTAAAACTCAAGGGCAATTTGAAAGTTGTGTTTGCTTGTCCTCATTTGCAGATAGGGTTCAGTGCCCTGGGTTCTCGAAGATTCTAAACCAAATTTTAAACTTAAACTTCCACTAAAAAGAGCAACCTGTTTTCGGTGACGTGTAACTGCTAAAATTAAAATAATAACCAAAGGTGTTTCCACTTTATCCTAAAGCACGAAGAAAAACAATACCTCGTTATTTTTTCGTCATAGCCGGCGGTCATTTTTTTTTTGTTCATTGCCTGAACAACCAATTAAGATCTGAACATAATACGTCTTCACAACAAAGTTTGTTTTTGCTGCTTTTTCAAATGTTATCACAGGCGACATGGAAATGAATATTTTAAATAATTCATAACTTAATTATTCAATAAATCATTTTGAAAGGATAACTTTTTGCGAGCAATTGCTCATTTACGCCTGAGACGGAAAGCACACGAAAGCGACTGATGATAATGGCCACTCTGATGTGATTCAGCGACAGTTATTTTCTCGGCTTAAAAATAGATGAGTTTTTTTAAACTTAATTTTGAACTGATGAAAGGCATGAAGCGACTTAATGAAACACGATCGAGTAGTAATTCACTGTATAACAGTGATGCATTACGACCAAAACTCGGAAAAAGTCGTTTAAGAAGACACTATGCCATGTCATCCGCAACATAGTGATAAACTACAGTACAATTTCGATTACAACGCAATAACTCTTGGGGGAAAGAATACATACGTATTATCCTAGGGTTTGCTTTTCAAGGGCAGGCTCTTTCTTTAACATAAATATACCATCGAGGTTATAAGTCGGAATTATAATCAGGCCTAATCCCTTTGAATAATTATAACTTGTCACTCCTCTTTCATTAAAATACGTAATAAAATAACGTTAAAAACAGATTCATAAAAATAGGTTTATGGTGGATGAGGTGAAAGTATGCTGTATATTCAGGCTGGGACATAACTTGAGAATATATAATTACACATTGATGTAAACTTGTTAACATTTGTATTAAATATGAACTATACCTAATCTGCTTGAACTATACCTAATGAACTTGCTCTGATTTTACGATTAATCTTAGATTACTTTTACATATTTCACTTCATTATCATCAGTAGGTGGCAATAATTTCCTGCTAAACATTTAAAGCCTTTAATTTGTTAGTGTTACTGAGTAGTCGAGTAATATTATGAGTGTATAGATATAAATAAATGTGTTTACATCTATTTCCTTCCGCTTAAAGGTCTTCCCATGAATCTGGGTACGCTTTATTCATTTGACTTTTGCTTATATCATTACGGGCGCATGCCGTCGCGGACGTCAACCATTAGGGGAAAAACGGTTACAGACGAAAAATGACATGCGAGCCCTGGCCGAGATACGAAGGCATCATCGTAAAAAAAAACCTGTGGCATAAAAAATATTTTTTCTCACCCCTCCCACTCATTCTTATACGGAACGAGTCTAAACATCAGTATCCATCAACCAATTAGGAAGCAGGACCCCTTCTCTCTCCTTTCCCCCTCGTGGCGTCACGTGGCGCGGGAGGGGAATATCGAGCGAGATGAGGTGTATATCCCTACGGCAGCAACTAAGATAACAAGTTCTAAAACCCCACCCACTGCGACACTCAACACCGGTGCATATATGAACAGATATATAT
>WURS02022513.1:0-11904 GCA_011762765.2 Rhinocypha anisoptera | reverse complement strand
CTGTGCAGGAGAAAAGTAGCCATGGCACTCTTTCCTTCTTTTTCCAACAAAGGTTTATTAGGTAGCGGACCCAGGACGACCCTACTTGTCTGTGTAGCCCAGTTGCCTCCAAGGGGGGTATTGGATATACGATTGACTATAGTATTTCATGCAGGAATATATCGAAAAATGAATTCCATTTTTATTTTCCTTGCTAATTTCTGATTAATTTGATGCTAAACAGTATGTAAATACATACTTTCATTTATAACGAGTATTCAACCAAAACTCAGAGACAACTAAGGAAAATGATGAGTGTGTGTCAGAATAGAATTTTCCAAATCTCAGCGGATGAATTCATTTGTCAAACTCACCACTGAGTATCGTGAACCGGCCTCCTATTCTGGAACAATAGGAAAATGTGACCATTCAAACCTTTTTGGAAAGGACGGGCCTTAAAATTTGATGAGGGTCTAGCAAGAGGGTACAAAGACAGCTGTCATATGCACATGAACGTATTCTCCGCAGTTGCACGCCAAAACATTGATCAACGTACCCCTCAGTCTAGGGATTAAATCATAACCACTAATTATAATTTTGTGACACAGCAATTGTATTGCTATTAGTTAGTCAATTGTCTGAATAATAATTTTAAAGAAAACAAAGTAACATCTAAAAAACAAATAAATATCTAAAAAACAAACTTTTTATTGATAAGCACTTTTTTCAGAAATTTAACAATTTCTTGAAATCCCTGTGGCACTTTTTGTCAGGTACAATTAAAAATTGGTGACATTTAAAATTATAAGTAAAACCTATGGAAAATTACATTAAAATCTCACATGGAGCATAGAAAATTGTATAGCTAAAGAGTTTGATCCTTGCCAATGAAAATTATGGCTGAATTTATGATGGAACAGCATATCTCAACAAATGTTGGTGGAACCCTAAGTTTCCACCAAAAGGGGGTTCAAGATGAAATTACAATGAATAGCAATGGCATAAAAATGAACTTGAACAGCTTAAGAAAATAATAAATGTTCCCTCAAAGTAATAATTTCAAGTACCTGTATAAGCCTTGTTCATTCATGGTGACAATAAATCTTGATAGTGTGTTGTGATGTTAAATGTCAATGGAGTGATAGTGGTACCTTTAACTATATCATTTCTTAACCCCTCTGCTGTGCGAGTCTTGTTTCTTTGCAATGGCTCTGTGCAGGAGAAAAGTGACCATTCTTTCCTTCTATTTCCGACAAAGGTTTATTAGGTGCCGTACCTGGGACGACCCTTATTGATCGCTTAGCCCAGTTCCCTCCAAGGGGGGTAGTGGGGATATGACTGACTATAGTCAAAATATTTCACACAGGAATATATGAAAAAATGAATACCATATTTATTTTCCTTGATAATTTCTAATTAATTTGATACTAAACAGTATGTAAATGCTTTCATTTATAACCAGCATTCTACTTAAACTGTGACAACTAAGAGAAATGACGAGGGTGGGTCAGAAAACAATTTCCCAAATCTTGGCGGATGGAATGGATTCATCAAACTCATCCGAGGGTCGTGAACCATTATAAATGGCACTTCAAAGGGGTGCCCTATTTCCAGAACAATAGGAAAGTGTGACCGCTCAAACCTTTTTGGAAAGGATAAAATTTGGAGAGAGTCTAAGGAGGGTTCGAAGGCGGCAGTCATACGTACATGAACATATTCTCCCAAGTCACACACGTTGATCAACGTATCCCACAGCCTAAGGGTTAATGTACCATATCTTACTTATGGTAAGTATCTTGTTCTAGAGTTCTTCCCCTCAATCTACTGTAATTTTTAAAGTATGAAAGAAAGTGATAAGAGTTATTGTGGATGCTTCTACCACTACTCCATGTTGACCTATATTTAGCGAATTAGGGTTACAACTACCTTTACCTTGTATGTATATTTTTTAATATGCTGTTGAATAGGCATGGAAATATTGTTTCATTCCAAAAGAAATCAAGTATTTATAGCAATTCCATGAGACTATGGGATAAGATACATATCCCATACGTAGGTACCTACATACATTAAATTGTTTGACAGGTCCAATAGTTGTGGGAATTCATACAAAACTCTCAGAAAGAATTTTTTAAAAATCAATATTTTTAACATAAAATTAATGCATTTTTGCACAAAAAAAGTTATATTACATTGTTTATGAATGTCTGAATGACTTCAGTTTATAGCACAATGCTATTTTATGACCACTTTTTTTATAGACGTGTCTTATATCAAGTAAAATTTTTATGATCATTAATGATCGTTGGACAAATTAAATCCATCTATCATAGTAATCATTATGTAGGGATATTTAGAGGATGGATATTATTTCAAGGGTTATACGAGGGCTGTAAAGTTGAGAAACACTGCACGGGTGGTAAAATGTTAAGTAGCAAAAGTATATGAATTGTTGATATAATATTAGCATGTACAGATTAAGAGAAATTTACCATAGTGATAGGCATGATGGTTCTCTATGTGGTCCATCAAGCACTTGCCTTCAACCAGCATGTTACAAAAATCAATCAAATCATTATTTTTCCATTGAATTATATAGCTTTTATAAATATGTATATACCCTGTGTTAAAAAATTCTAGTTCATTCTAATTGCCTCCAAACTTGTTTCAACTAAAAGTAACTGGTGGAAAATGGAATCAAATGGTAACTCCTTAGATGTAAGTTCACAGTATAATGCACACACAGTAGCTGCTTTGAATTGTAAGTAACTATTTGGAGCTGGATTTGAAATCAATTGGATTCAATTAAAAAATATTTCAATTAAAATTTAAGGGACCCAAACGGAAACAACCAGACATGGAATAAACTTGCCTTAATCAGAAAGACTTTCTCAGATATAATTGGAATTCAATAGTTTTGAAAAGAAAGCAAAGCTGATATGCAATCCTAACTAACAACTAAGTTGTTTTTTCTAGTTCACTCTGCTGATACCATTACCTTCTAATTCTACTTAGTGACAGTTACTTCTTAATGGTTCACCTTTTAACCAGTTTACTCAATATTATAATGACCTCAACAATCTATTTCCACACAAATTTTTATTGGTATAATTAGTTTCAATGCTTGACATCATCATCAGATACGGTTGAAACTAGTTAATAAAAATATGTGTGGAAATACATTGTTGAGATCATTTTATGATAAAATGAACTTCCACAAAGTTGAGCCTGAAACCATTGAATTCATAGTTCACTCGATCCTGTGATCATATTTCAGTTTTGCTAGTTTAGTCAAGGGCTACCTAGTTCAGACTTAATGAATTAGATCCACGTGATTCTAATTACAGAATACCAGTTGAATCCATTTGGTTCCCATTGCATTGTTTAAGTTCAGTCTAGTGAAAAACAGCTATAAACCAGTTGAATCCAGTTAGCCCTTCTAGTTAAAGTGAGCCAAATCTAGTTGAATCTATTTTAATTTGATCTAGAACTTAACTTTTGAACTTAACATTTGAACTAGAACCAACTGGAATTTTCAGCAGGGTAGCTATAGATTTAGACAATCTATGCTAGTCATAATCCGCAAAGTGAATTTTTTTACTAACAAGTAAGGAAAAGAAACTGATTACTTACTTCAGTGTATTCATGTGATCGGGTATAACAAACGCATTTGGGTCATTGGAGGTGATGCCAATTCCAAGACCATAAGGGAATTTAGTCGTCGGTCTCTCAATTTGAACTTCAAGTAATTGGTTCCTATTCAAGTGCACACTTGTAAAGACCACTCCATTGTTTTCTGCATCACTGTAAATCAAATATACCATTAATTAAATTAAATTAAAACATGAGTTATCATGTGAACTGTGACATCATCAAACCAGCTATGTGTTATCACAGTTTGCAGATAACCTGAGGAGGCCTGACATTTATCACCAATGTCACATCATTTTTTTCAGTACTACTCTTACAATTATTTTTATGGGCAACAATCTGAACAAAATTTTTGATGCATTATTTTAGAGTTCTCTAATGCTCATGAATAGCTCTTTCACCTTCAGTGCTTAAAAGTCATATGACACCATTTTGCTCTTCTCTGGAGCATGTCTCTCAGGGTAGCAAATTGTTTGCTTTGGTCAGCTGGCATCATAGTTCATGTGGCAACTAACTGAACTGTGCACCAAGATTCAGCATTCTTGAACATACAATGCTGCAACACTATAACAGATCACAATGAAATTTAATTTTATAATAATACGTATTATAGTTGCTTTTTGATTCACTCATATAGAAGTACATTATTATGTTTATTTTAACTTAATACATATTATGATGGTTCAACTATATCCAATTTATTGAAGATTCAGTTATTCCTTTCTTAAATCAGAACTTATGATCACTTATATACGTCCTTTTCTTCAACCTGGTGTTCATGGTTTTCAGTACCAAGGTTTTCAGTCATGGTTTCAGTCATCAAAATTATAGCTCTACTAACCTCAAGAAATGTCCCTTTTCCAGTGAGGTAATCAATATCAACCTAATAAAGTCTTCTTGGCAGACGAATTCCTCATGAGAAGTATCTATGAGCCCACAGTATCTATCTCCTGTCTACCTTTTTATTAACACATGAGGAATTCCACTGAAATATGATCTGGTTTATTACACTTAAAGTTGCGTATTGTATAAATCATAACTGTGTCTGGAATACATGGGTCTAAATGATTCTTATCTAGATGAGAATAGGTCAATTCAAAACACTTTGCCATTTCACAAGATATAATATTTCTTCTTCTTCTGTGTGGTGCTACAGCCTATTTAGAGGGCTCTGGCCTCCAGAATGATTTGCCTCTCCATTCTTCTCCGTCTTCCACCACTCGTCTCCATCTTTTGACCCCCAGTCTTCTTAGGTCTCAGCTTCTACATCATCAAGCCTTTTGTGGTCTTCCTCTGCCTCTCCTTCCTCCTGGTGTGTGCTGATGAAAACCTTTTTAACCACCCTATTTTCCTCCATGCATTGCATGTGTCCAGCCCAATGAAGTCTTCCTTGTTTTATTACTGTAATGATATCTGGTTCACCATAAAGTTCATAGATTTCAGCATTGGTAATTGTTCTCCATGCTCCTGCATCTATCAAAGCACTGTATATTTTTCTGAGTATCTTTCTTTCCCATCTTCTGATTATTTCTTCTTGCACTGCTGTCAGTGTCCACATTTCAGAAGCATAAGGAACAACAGGTCTTAGCACTGTCTTGTAAGCAATTATCTTGGTGTTTCTTGTGATATTTTTTGTCTTGAAGATTGGTTGCAGTGCATAATAGCATTGATTGCCCATTTGTAACCTATCTTGAATTTCAACTGAAATCTGGTTTTCTGCTGTTAGTATGGATCCCAGGTATCTAAAGCCACCCACTGTGTGGAACTATTTGCTGTTAATTTTAAAGCTTGATTCTCTAATTCATCTTTTCTTCTTTTCATTTTCATGTATTTGATTTTAACATCATTTATTTTTTTCAGCCAGTTCTTGCCTGGAAGGAGAAATAACTGCATGACCTGACCCTGAAAAGTACCTCTGAGGAGAAGAAACCTAAACCTGCAGTGTATGCCATGATTCCTTATGCTGCAGGAACTACGAAGAAGATAGGCAGAATACTCTGACAACACAACATCGTGACCCACTTTGATTGTGTCAATAAAATGGGTTACATCCTTCCCAAACCAAAAGATCCCATCCCAGACACTGCTTTTGAAGGAGTGTATGAAATAAAGTGCAGTTTTGGGAAGTCCTACATAGGACAGACGGGAAGATCTGTCAAGTGCCGCCTCCAGGAACACCAAAGAGCCATGAAAAAAACAAACAGTCCCACCTTTCAGCCATGCTTGGTCGGAGCCTGGAAATATGATTAATTTTGAAGAAATCAATATGATCTCAAAGGAATCATGTTACTACTCCAGACTGATCCATGAGGCAATAGAAATAGCAAAACGTCCTGCTAATTTCAACCAGGAATTTCAACGAGTACCAGCTGAACAATGCATGGAAATGGAATTTTTCAAAATCAGCCAATCAGAGAGGAGCAAGCTGCATATATAAGGATGGTCAAAATAGCAGCATTGTCACTTTGACCTGAAGATGCCAGGGGTAATCTTGGCGAAACTGTTGTCACAACAAATATTATACTCAGTGAATACCAAGAAGAATCAGTCTTCATAATTTAAAAATATCTAATTAATAACTATTATTTTTACCATGCATATTAATCAATTTAATATGAAAATAATATTATTTTTAATAATAGTATAAATCTCATTTAGAAAATTCCATCATTTTTCATCAGGTAGATGAGCTTTTGATCTAGCCATAGACTGCACTGAGAAAGGAAATATACCCAACCATCAGAATAATTGAATTTCATCAGCTTCAGAATTTTGCATGGGGTGAGAATTATATGCATGTACCAAACTATAATGATATAACATAAGATGTCTCAATCCCATACTCATATATTGTTATTCAATACTCACTTTGGTCTGAAGGCTGTTCTGTATTCATTGGCGAAGTATGTGTTTTTTCCTCCCATCTTATGGAATCTTAACTTTGCTAAAACTAGACCATCTGCTCTCATTACTTCAGTAGGATTTTCTGCAATAGAAAATTGTTTAAATTGTGAAATTTTTAAGCATAAATTTAGCCATTAAGAAGGTACAATAGATGTCTTTATTGATTGACTGATTTCTTCTAGCATTATTTAAGGTAGGTTTTTGATGGCTACAAAAGAATCTCTGTATACTGTCCCACAAAAATCCCTTTTCATTTCTAAATGCATCCTACACATTTCATCATTCTGTTTAGAGTCTTAATGAGATGTCCCAAGATATAATCATGGGAAACCTTGAGGTTCCAAGGTTAATTATGTAAAATTTTTCCATATTGGAGAAGAAAATTCATGCGAATTTCACTAGATGAGATTTATTCATGGCCCGGGTTTCAGCATTCTATGCCATCATCAGGTCATAACATAAAATGCTGAAACCTGGATTATGAATTAATCTCTTACCAAGTGAAATTTGTTTAAGTTTTCTTCTCCAATATAATTATGGAAAAAAATGTAAAGTCCATGTAATGAATTTCCTGTCCATTTCATTTTGACAACTTGGAGAATGAGATCAGTTAATAATAATGAGCTATGCTGCATTGGTGGTGAAACATTAACAGCATTTATTGAGGCTTCCAGTCAAATGTTGGAGATTCGAACATTGTCATCTATTAATGACAAGGAGACAACACTTTTCCATTGCTAAAAATACTTTAGAGTGATTTCAACGTCACTACATTATTATTGAATACAAAACTGAAACCAAATATTAACATACATACCAAACATCTGAGAAAGTAGGGTGAAGTGAGCGGCATGGAAGAGGTTATGCAGTTTGATGGGGAGAGTGATATTCAGTTCACCTCCTGCTCCCCCTCCTTTAAATCAACTTCCCTTAGTGTTCTCAATTGTTTCTTATTTTAATTTTAATTGTAACATTGCAAAAGAAAGTTAAACTTAAGAGAGGAACAATGGATCCTTATTTCAACCGAATGAATAAAAGGACATCATTATAATTATTGTCATTCACTTGCCTTCCACCCCTTCCCCCCCCCCATTTTCAGTGAATCTACCTTGTAGCTGTGCTTTTGTGTCCCCTGGTGTGTACAGTGTTGCCTTCCTTCCACGCACAATACAAGTAGGCACCAATTCCCATTTTACCCAGTTATAATGAATGATAAGCCACATGAAAACAGATAGGTACTTTGTAAATCATGGATACTGGAAACTTTGTTATATTAATTGTGATACCTATTGGTCTTAACCCCACCCTCTTCACCCCTCCCTTCCACTTTAATTTTCTCCCCCAACCCTCATCTCTCTCTACTTTCCCCTTGATATTTGGTACTTGGTTTTAAAAAATTTTTGATCTGATGATAATGTTGAAAAGTTGAAATATAGTATTTTTAACAGCATAAAATTGTCATCTCCTTGGTATTAATATTATTTGAATATTATCACATGCCATCTGGAACTACACAATTCGTTATTATCATTTATGTGTTATGCATATTTTCTTCCTTGGTTCCCATTGCCTACTCTCTGTATCAGCTTAATTAGTGAAATACTCTCATGGAAATTGAAGGTCATAAGTTTGAGTGCCATTGAATGCATATGGGATCCTTTTCACACATATTCATCAAGTTAAGTTTTAGAAAGTGGCTGAAGTTCATGATTTTGCTGAATTCACAAATTAAAAAATAATGGAGTGACATAATTCATTAATTAACATTCTTAACGTAACATAGGTAATTTCATAAATGCATCTAGTCCTCTACATCATGTCTGTAGAGCTCTCACACTGTCACCCAACTATGTAATAGTGGTAGGTAGCACAGGTATACATAAAATATGTATTAGTAAAACTCTGATAATGGTGAACACTACTTTATGGTTTGTTTATCTATGAAAATCATAATAATTTTTCATTATTTAAGTGTTTTTAACATTTATATTTACTGCGCATGCATGCTGTATTCAAATAATATAAAGTGTATGTGAGTTTCTGCCAAGACGATATACATATTTTACCACCAGGTAGTGGCCAAAAGTAATGCTTTTTGGCAATAATAATTAATCTGGATATTGAGGGCAAGAGATGAACATAGATTAGATGCTTTTGAGATGCAGTTTTGTGGTGCGACAGAGAAAATGTAATGGATTAAAAAGAATAGAATTGTCATGCATGAAGGGGAAGGGGAAGAGAGCCATTAGAGAAAATTTTGAATAAGGCAGGCAAAGGCGATTAATGGTGGTGAGAGATAGAGAGAAGAATTTAACCAGGAGACGAACAGGGATTTCATAACCAGTAACGGTGGTATTTTTTTGTATAGGGTGCTTCGATGGCTAATGTCATTTCAGGCCTCTTAAAGTCATAGAAAAAACACATCTGAGCAACCACACCACACCCATGCCCTGGGCGGGACTCGAACCCACAACCTTTGCTCGTTTGGGTGCATTTTTTCAACATGTGCACCAAGAGGAGACCAACGTGGTAGAGAGCCGGAGTTGGGGAGTGGCCGTATGACATTTTCCTGCAGTTGGTTGCTGCCTCCCATTAATAAGCATAATCAGGTGGTGCGGTTTTTAGTGGGTATGGGGCTTGTCTGAGTCCCACACTCCCCAGGGACACCTTCCCTGGGAGTACGTAAATGCATTTTCTACACTTACTCCAAAAAAAGAAGAAAAAAAAGAAAAACCACCTGGATAGCCTGGTGAGCACTCTGCCCACCAAGCTAACCAGGTGGGTGATTTCATAACTGATGATGATGATGGAGCAATGGAAAGTAACTGTCAGGAAGAAGGCTTTTACTTTCTAAGATATGGCATATCAGTATATCATACAAACACAATAATCATACCTGTGATTGGTGAATTACTAATCGATAATATGAAAGTGATTAAGGTACAATGAGAGGTTGGCCTGAAACAACCATAAGTAAATTATTTTTTTCAGTGCTTGATTTTGAACAGTTTATGATGCTGGACAGTGTGTATTTTTGCACAGTGAGCAATTACGGATGGTGTGACATTAGATAGACATTAGGTATTAGATATTAAATACAATGGACTAATTAATATTACTTATTAATGTAATATTATTTGCTCTGGTGATCTTTTGTATATAGCAGCTTATTTTTTATTCATTCCTCATTGTGAATTCAATGCTAATTTTATATATTTGTGATAGTGATTGGTGTTGAGATATTTCATATTAATATTTCAGAAGGGCAATACTGACTTGTTATGTTGACGATTTGTCCATCACGTGACACTATCTTCCTGCTGAACATGCACATTTAAGGTTAACAATTTTAAGAATAACAGTATCAGGCTGGACATAGTGGAAGGAATCCATAATGAATAAAGGTATGCACTTTTCCACAAAAATATTTATTGCGTACTACGCATGTTTTGGCTTGCTAAGCCATCATCAGGTACAAGACAAAAACTAACCTTAAGGTCGTGGGTTCGAATCCCTCCCAGGGCATGAATGTTGTGTTTGTCCAGATGGGTTTTTCTATGTATTGAAGAGGTGTGACATGACCATAGCCATTGAAGCACCCTATAAACAAAAATACTACTACTACTACTACAAGACAAAAACTGTCTGTAAACATTTTGTCTTGTACCTGATGATGGCTTAGCAAGCTGAAATGCGTGTAGTACACAATAAATATTTTTGTGGAAAAGTGTATACCTTTATTCATTAACAATTTTCCCATGGGATATTACATTTGCATTTCATTGTTCAGAAGATGAATCAGAACAAAAACTTCAATTATAACACTAGCAGAGAAGAGATATAAAAAGCAGAATAGCTAAAGCAAGAATTGCCTTCCGTCAGAAAAAAAACTTTTTAAACCCATTTTGAAATGAAGTGCTGGAAAATAAGGGAAGAAAGGACACCAGGAAAAGATGAAATACAAGAAGTAAAGAAAATTAAAGAGAAGAGAGACATATTGGACAGCGAGAAGCAATGAAGAGAAGAAAATGGTTAGTGTATATCGTTAGAAACAATAATGGAATTGCAACTGAAGATAAAATGGAAAGCAAAAGGAGTTGAGGAAGACATCGGCTAGAATACTTGAAAGCAAATCATGGAAGATGTCGGGGGAAAATGGTTACAGGGGAAATGAAAAGAATGGCAAACGACACAGGGAGGAATGGAAAAGAAAAGCTATGGGTGTCAACCAATAAGAAGATTGATGGCCAGAGGAGAAGGACATTATCAGCAATGGCATCAGGGGGGGGAGGGAGGGGAGGACTTGACCTTTCGACGCGCATTCTCACCGTAGAAGACGCCCTTGACCAGGAGGGATTTCCTCCCCCCGCAATCCGTCAACTTGTGGAACATCTCCAAGTCCATGCTCTCGGTGATGTCCACGTTGTCCTTAATCGCGGATATCGTCGTCGTCCAGTGTCCCGTCTCGTTCTTCCTCCTCGCCAGGTTGTAGCGCATGGTCTGCTCGCAGGGATCCGCGGTGTTGCCTGCACCTGACGCCGCGACGCTGCAAAGCACCGCCGTCGCCGACAGCACCCACCACAGTACCGCCGCTCGGGGCATCATGTGTCGTCGTCGTGTGTTTCCTTCTTCCTCCTTGGCCCTTCCGACCCGATCGCTGTCGTCCCCGGGAGGCGAGGTGTGGAAGGACGCGTCTCCCAGCGGTCGTATTTATGCTTTCGGGTGTCTGCCTCTGGTCCCATGCCTCCATTTCACCCTCTTGTTTTTTTCTTTATTTTCCTCTTCCTCTTCTTCTCCGTGGATGCTCCCTCCTCGAAGTGGACTCTTTCTTGGACACCCGGGACGGTTGGTGGGGGAGGGGGAAATGGACAAGATGGCGCCCCGTTTCATTATGTCAACACCCTTCGCCCTCCCAAGTTTCAAGCGCTTTTAATGGCGACGGTCGTCCGCGAATTCCTCTCGGGAGAGTCTCATCTCCCAGTGAAGTTTTTTTAACCGTAAAGGGTGTTAGGGGTATTCAAAAGAGAGAGAATTTTTCCCAGTACGTGCCACCTTCTCACCCCCACCCCCCCTTCTATCCATTTAGGACCCCCGACGCCATCTTGTCGTCGCCTCGCGAATATCTCGTCCTCGCAGGCGGGGGTTTTTTTTGGAGTGGTGGGTGTGGGAGATAAATGTTTCGTTCGCGAGAAAAAAATAAAGAGAAGACAAACGGGAGGATCGACGCTGCCGATTCGGATGGCATCATGAGTGGCGGATTTCATTTTGATTTTTCATCATTGATTTTTAAGGAGCCGCCGCGACCGTTCGTATAGCTAATTGGAATCGTGACCTTATACGACGTCGCGATTTTCCGTGGACTTGTTTGCT
>WURS02022492.1:0-11905 GCA_011762765.2 Rhinocypha anisoptera | reverse complement strand
TACGTGTTCATTGTTATTGCGACACTGTAAACTGGCAGAAATGCTGTATGTGTGCTATTACTTAAATAAATAAATAATGTATGTGTGACAACAATGTTAAATAATCTTCCAATGATAGCCCACGCCAACTGAGCTGAATGATTGAAATAGCTACACGTTTTTGTTCATGGTATTGACCACCTTTGTGATTAAGACATGATAAACAACTCAGAGAGTTGTTTTATATTTTATGGAAAATAATAATATTTATTGGTCTTGTTGATGTGTAATACATGTATGAGGCCTTTCAAAATAATGAGTTCACATATAAAAAGTCCTAGTTAATACAAATCTAATATAAAAGAAGTGCAATATGTACATTTGACACGATTAAGGAATTCACCAACTGAGCAAAAAACAATTATCAAGAGAAAATGTTTAAAATTTAGAATTAAACCTAGCTAGTCTCCTACCCTTTTTTGTTGCTTAAGGTAAGTTATTAAACAATTTACAGCTCATATAAAGATGCCCTTTGCTGTAGAGAGTAAGATTATGGTCTGTTAATACATAATTATGTTTAATAATGTAAATTTTGTTTGCCTTGTTTGATAATTCTAAAGTGCAACCATTTTAAGTAGTTTGAAAAGGGTGGTGTCCAAAATTGAAGGTTAGAGGTTTGATGTAGAGAAATTATTTAACCTTGACTTAAATAACCTGACCCTAATTCTACCTGTAATAGTGCAGGTTATCAATAGATTAATAAAGCTTCAACTAATCTGATCTCCCATGTCCTCTTTATTTTCCAAAATGTTAATATTCCTAATGAGTAGTGAGAGAGAAATGCCCCACAGATGTATTAGTGGAAATAATAGGTTTGGGATCTCATTCTAGTACTAGATATATTTAGCTGCCGTCAAATTCAGTATATGAGCAAGAATAAAAGTCAAGCTTCATTACAGAAGTAAAAAGATCAGGATGAAACAAATAACTTAGGCAATTTTTTTGTCCAAATTAATTTTAGTTAGTTTAATACTATTATAGTTTCAATTGACCACTAGCAATTGAAAAATAGTAAATTCTTGTCATTTTGATATTCAAATAATATCGAAAATAAAGCTTCAGATTTCCAGTGTTCTAAATTACTGAATCTGAAATGAAGATTAATTTTTTTAATTCATTCAGTCAATGGGGTCTAGGAACTAAGGAAATATTGCTGCTTATGCCTACCTATTTCATTCTAAGCTCCATGTTCCACCTTAGGCCGTCCATTCTGCCTCCATCATCTTCCTTTCCCCATGAGTCCATCATCGGTTCATGAGTTTTCTTTTGAGTACGTAATGCTCTCACCAAGTGAGAATAATTAGGTGGTGTACAATACTTAAATATGTGGCAACAGTTGAGCTAGCTCAGATAAGTCCGAGCCACAGGTAGACCGTAATTCAATTGATCACTATGGTCTCTATTATAAGAAAGTCCCGTGAAGTTCTCACAAGTCCTGTTGTAGATATTGCATGATTTTTTTAGTGCAAAAGACTCTATATTTAGGCATATTCCTCCAAATTTTATCAATTAAACAGTTATGGGCCTAGTGATAAAAATTTTCTACTTCTAGAATCTCCCATCTTGTTTCAATTTGATCAGCAATGAGTGTTCATAAACAAAGATATTTATTAAGGTCATACAAAAAACTTCATATACAAAGTCTTCTAAATGCATTATCTTGGCAAATTATTTAGAGATAAATTGTCTGTGAGCGATTAAATTTTGTTTTGAATTTTATTGTAGATTTATTTTAATGCATTCATATTGTCACTGTACTATCTTAGTTAGATTTAGGCAGCCAAGACAGCCCCTAAATGAAATATTTATATTTTTAGTCACAACTCAACTGGAGCACCTCATTTTGCAATTGAAAAAAATTCCCTAGGTTTTATTTGTGAACTGTGGACCATAGTTTCCACCTAAGTTGGTTTGGACAGGTGTTGGGTGATCTCATGTAGTACAGAGACCAATGGAATTTGAAAATTCACACATTGGGGCAACCAGGTCAGTAGTTTTCTCTGTGCTGCCTACAGGCAGAATATATAGACCCAGAATATATTTCAACTTGGATTTTGCTGGAGATATCTAGAAGAATCACCAGAATTAGAATGTAGACCCTCTGTACAGTAGCTGAGTGTTCTATCCATTGGACTGCCACTGTCCTATTAATTTTACATTGTATTAGAAAACTGTTAGGAAATATTATGAGACATGTTTATTTAATGCCCTATACAAGCACGAATGAAAGATGTTTACTATTTTTCTACATGCAATACTGTATGAACGTCAAAAAAAATGTAAAATGCCTTAAATTGATAGTATTAATCACCTCCCACTTATAAAATGTATCCATTGTATTTCTTTATGTGAGGGTATAATTTCAGCATCTAACTCTCAAAGGGCCTTTAATTTTAGTCACAGGATAACCAAAAATCAACTTTGGATTTCCATTTGAACTTTAGGACAGGCTGATCAAGTACGCTGCTTTTACTGTGATGGAGGATTGTGGGATTGGCGGGAAGAGGATGATCCATGGGTAGAACATGTAAGGTGGTTTCCGAATTGTGCTTATGTCATGCTAGTTAAAGGGGAGTCATTTGTTGAGACAGCCAAGAATATGAAGCCTCCCACAAATCCTGATCATTGTACCTCCTCATCAAGCTCAGGCTCACCTGGTATAGCATCCAGCAGCTCAAATTCTCATTCCTCCCAGGTTAGTTCATCCTTAAGTTATGCTTTATGTACTTATCAGGTGAACGGGGAAATTATCAAATAGAATTTATTATGTATGTTTGTTGTTGATGAGCTATTGCCATTTACACTTATTTTATAGGCTTAATTATGCAAATTATGTCAGTTTACTTGGTTTACATCATCACAATCCATCATGCCAGAGTGGTAAACCAGAGGAAGACATCCTCGAGCGTCCAATAAAAATCCTGGCAAAAGGCCTTTCTTAAGACTAACACCAATATACCCAAGCTTGGCCTTTTCTAACAAAATATGGAAATGCATTTACTAACAGAATTAAAGCTGCCCTTCTGAATTCTAACAGCTTCATAACTAAAACAGGTTTTAGGTTCACATATCATGACAATGTCATCAGCAAAATCCTGTGTGCATGGTAGTCTCATCTCTCAGAGAGAATATTGAGAATTAAAGAATTGGCCCAGCTGTGGTTTTTATAGCGCATTTAGTAATTGTATGATACCCCAGCTGTCTTATGTATCCATTAGTCTGAACCAGTTGTAGAGTACTGGTAACTTACAAGTCAAGACAGTTTATCAAATTGATGATGGTCAATCCAGCTTGTCTCAATTAATTTATTTTTTCAATTGTCCACTCACAAAATATTTGTAAAATAATGGAATATTGTTGACAAATACTGCTGGATCACATTTCCTAGTAAACATTATTTTTTTTTGGGATGCATTGCTCCACAACATAAACCCAAACCCAAGAGGAATGGAGATCATGGCCCTTTCTTGGTATCTCACTGTCTCTTTCACCTTCACTATCATTATCTTGGAGGATATCCCCTGTAAAATCACCTTCACCCTCACTTGAGCTTGCAATATCAGCTCCAATGCTCACTTCACTTTCGCCGTCCACATTTTTAATTAAATTTTCTACTTATTCTTCACTCAAGAAAACTTATTCCTCTTGGAATCCATTGGATGTTTTACATAAGGTTTCTTTTACTTCTCTTTCTCATGAAAGAAATCTAACAACTGAGACTGGACAGTCGTGAGGCCTTTTGGTCCCGTGACTGTTACGACAAAACAAACAGAAGGATGCACAAATGGTTCCAGATAAATTAGATATGGAATTCATATCAAGCAATAAATATAAACAAAAACCTGATGATGAAGAGTTAAAGCACAGACCATGCCTACACCATAAGGACAGACTTGTTGGTTTTATCTTGCTTATAGAGTGCCTTTTCGTGCAGTCATAAGGGAATGATTATGAAGACTGATATTCTTAGAGGGCAACCATAGATTCAAAAAGTTCAATGGTGCAGCAGAAAAAAATCTAAACCAAGAGAGTGGAGCGAGACGTACAGTTTACGACGATCTGCAAATGAGACCTGCCTGTGACATAAAATGTACTGCGAACTGATCAGAGGGGTTAATGAGAAATTCAACTTCATTTACATACATGTGGTATTAAAATCAACTGTATAATAAATTTAAAATGTGGTATTAAAATTAACCATATTTGTATTCACTTAAATTGAAAGGCACAATTTCTGTCTTGTGACATGTGTCAACAGCCCAATTGAACAATTTTTTAAAAATATTTCAGCACCAGCTGGAAAATGTGGCACTTTCATCAGAAATAACGAGGCATGTTCATCCCATCAGTCACGTTCCTAGAACTAAAGTAAGGAATATCACAAATGAGGAGTTAGATGCATTGATGGAGACTCCGTCAGTTAAGGTAATTAGATAGTTAAATATGCATTCTTAAAAAAGAATTTGAAAACTATGATTGACAAATTAATTTTTTAAATCTGGTGAAATCTTGAAAGCAAAGAGTAATTATTTTACTTTCTGGGTAAATTGAAACATGATGAAGGAGTGACATAGTACGAATATATCATAATGTTCCTATTTGTTACCCTGATCCATAACTAATTTTTGCCTTTGGTCAATACGATTATTAGTATAGTTTAGTTTTAAATTTTTATACTTATTAATGGATAATAAAAGAGAAATTTAAAGGAAAAATAAGAAATGACAATCAAATTTAATGGAGCATTGTTTTTAACTATGCTGTTTCTATTTGGGTTAAAGATGGCTCTACAAATAGGGCTTGATGCTGGGCGAGTGAGAAATATTGTGCAGCGTAAAATTGAAGAGACAGGTGTTCCATTTTCATCACCTGATGACTTGGCTTTGGAAGTCCTTGGTAGTCAAAGGGAGGAGAGAGACAATACTGAAAGTGATTCTGATTCCGATGAGAGTTTTTTTCGAGGAAGACGTACATTGTAAGTTGTCCATGGGAAAGAGAACGTTTTTCTTTATATATATATTATACATTACGTACAAATTAATGAAAACCCTCATTAGCATGAGTTCTTTGATTAATAGTGTTTCACTTTAGATGCAAAAATGCCCAAATCAAATTACCAGTGGTATTACTGGGGAAATTTTTGTTACAAATTAAATCATTTTGATAAATAAGAATTTTAAATATCACTTTTTGATTTTTAATTGGTGCATTAGTGCAAGTTATATGCTACAAATGATGATTGATTCTTAGTAAAGTTGACATATATTTCTTGTTAAGTTCATTAGCTTTTAGGGTATTTTTTTAAAAGTTCTGATGGTTGTTATGATGTGCAATGCAAGAATGTGTCTGAAGAATGTAATTCAAATATAAGTTTCTTCATGTTCCCAGCCGTGGCACTTGTAAGCTACTAGTTTAATGTAATGGTAATATGATTTAAAGGAATAAATCAGAAAGAGTGTTACTTTTTTAATTAAATAATGAGTAGAGACCGAATTACTAAGTATGATAGTTGGTATGTTGTAAGAAGTCAAGACATTCTCAAGAAATTGACAAAGAATGAAGCAACCGAAGTACTGATAATTAAGAGTCAGCTTCTACTGTTAAAAGGTATAGAGTTTCAAGAGGACATTGCTAGCTAGCAAAATTTAACTCAGTAGAAAATGCAATTGTTGTATTTTCTTTTGAACTGTTCCCTCATGTGACTTTGATGTGTGATTTATATCTGTCAAACTAGCTTTCTTATGAAGCTTTGGTCTAGGGTGGGTGAAGATAAACAAGGAAGTTATGATCGGTGGGCATTTGTGCATAGGTTTACGGAATTAAGGGGGGCAGCGGCTCGAAAAATTTAGGGAAAAACTGCTTAAGTGATTTCTTTCTACCGTGTGTGTCTGTTGGGCCTCATGCTAATAATCAATGATAAGTTTTGAGAAGAGTTTTAAATATATATACAGACATCAAATATTTGATCCCTAATTTATACTTATTATACTTGTTCCTCATTTTGAAGATGTTGAAGCCTGGAATATGACCACGAGAGTGACTTCAGTATGAGTTAATTCCATGACATTAGATACTCTGTGCCTGGCAAAATTATGAATTTGCCTATTGAAAATAGGTTTCTGTTTTGGTCACACATTTCTGAAGCCCTTGGTATGATGCCCTTCTTTCAGATTTTGCTTCCAAATTTTTATGCTCTTGGTCATAAAGCCTATCAGAAGTGAAAAAAGGTTTATTTTTCCATTGTAACTTGTTTTCTGAGGTTTTAATCAAGTATGAAATACCTTTTGGTCTTTTATTCTTTAGTGTATAGGCATTTAGTAGCCTGTACAAAGACAAATAAACAAGAATAATTCATTGCATTTATAGTGGATTCTAAGATAGTTAGATTTATCTTAGCATAATTCGATTTAGTGGCTCTTTTAGGAATATTTACCGTTTTTTATTTTTCAGGCGTACCAGGACAAGGAATGTGAGGTACTTTGCTAGTCCTGATGCACGTGGCCCAGAGTATGACTCAGGCTCTGATGATGCTGTTGAAGATAGAAATAATGGCCGAGAAAGTGATGACGAAAATAGTGATGATGATGACGATGATGATGAAGATGGGGAAGTTGAAGAGGGAGAAATTGTTTCATCAGAAGACAACGAAATGATTACCAGGCTGATTAGGTACATTGATATTCCTGTAAACCTTGATTAATGATTTTCCATTAGGTCTTTACTAAGCTGCTGTTCTTAGACATTGTATTTTATCATTATGCCATTAATTTTGGTAATTCAGGATTATGTCCATATGTTACATACTGCATATTTATTTTTTTATTTAAGCAGAAATATATAGTATGATATTGTCATTCTTGCTTTCAATAAGATGATTTGGACTCTTTTACATAAGCACTGATACTATTTTTTAAATATTCACATGGCAATAATTTATAAAACATTAGGCTACATCCTGGTTGTTGTATAAATCTTTATGCTTAGCAAGGGATGGTCAACAATATCCATGATATTGTGTAAACAGATGACCATAAGAAGACTAGAGAGGTTGTTGGCAAGGTAAACATCTCAGCTGAATGCATACAAGATGTCTTACATGAAAAGTTAGGCCTGAGAAATTTGTCATTGAGATGGGTGCTCCAGTTGCTTGGTGCCAACATAACTAATTTGAAGCTAAGTTTGGATTAGTTTAAATTTAATCTGAAGGAGTTTCTGTGACTGCTGATGAAATCTATGTCATTCACCCTTTGCCAAAAGTGAATGAACAGTGGACTTAACATGCTCCAAAGAAGTTGAAAATGGTTCCATTGGCCTGAAAGATTGCAGACTCCTCTTTTTGATATTAACAAGGGATCATCTTCACAGACAATTTGGAGAATGTAATGAGAATCAAAGGGCAATGTTATTCTGTTTTATTGAGACAAGATTCTATTTTGAATTGAAGAGAATATCCCACCAATTGGTGAAGAAAGCAGCTGTTTCCCCAGGACGACATAATACAGTAGAATCTCGATTTTACGTATTCTGATTTTCTGAAAAATTTGATTTTACGCAAGTGATGTAGCGGTCCCGCCCACCCTCATATGTTTTCTTATGGAGTTATTATTTGATACTACGATAATTCGATATAACGATTTTACGAAAAGACTTTTTGGTCAACGGTGGAAGTAGCCTTTCGTTTTTACAAAACAAAACCGCAGAACTTAATGACGCTGCAACAAAATTGGGAATATTCAAGTCGATTTTAATGGCAGTCTCGTTTAAGGTACAGTAGAAGTCCACTATAGCGAGTATGGCTTATAACGAGTATCGCTATAGCGAGTGATCACTTTGCGTTGGTTGGTTCACGTGTTGAAACATAGGGTGTTCCGTCACTTATTACAAGTGGTCATATCTGCACTATCGCTATGGCGAGTAGATTTTGGCGTGAGTGCTGTTCGGGTTGTATAACACGCAGGATTCAAACACTCCTCATATTGTCATGCCTCGCAAATCTACATTGTAAGGAAGGCCTTACGAGAGATTTTGTAGTGATTTTACGTGAGGAGACTGATTTTATGCAACAGATTTGAGAGACTTTGTGGTGATTTTACTTGAAGAGACTGATTTTATGCCACAGACTTTCCTGGGGAATGACTGAACAACTTATTTTGGAATCTGTGCTCCAGTCTGTCATTTCATAACCTGATGACGATGAAAAAATACTTTCTCAGTGAAAGAAATATGATGATGACACAAAAAATGTGACAATGAAATTATGATTAGGACTGGCCTGGTTTTAAACCCACGGAGCTTTTCCAGATCTTGAGATGCTGGGATTGAACCCAGAATTCAATCTCCAGCTCACCCTTACTGGGGGAAATGTGTAAGATTGGTTCAGGGCCAATCAGGTTAATGCTGGTTCCCAGTTTTGCAAGTTTGTCGACGATCTCATTTTCAGGTATTCCTGCTTAGCCTGGAACCCAGAAAAGCTTAATTTTGTAAAGCCTGGCATTATCAGTTAAAGCCTGACAGCATTCCAACACCTGGCGTGACTTGCACCATGAAGAGTTCAGTGCCTTCAAGGCTGCCTGACTATCGGAGCATATGTGGAGTGGTCCCGTAATGTGGCCCAATTCTTTAATGATTTGAACACAGGCCAGAATAGCTAGTATTTCTGCATAGAATACTGTGGCATATTTTCCCAAGGGAAAATAATATCGTCTAGGGGGTGGCGCTCATATACACCCACCCCTGATATGCCGTCCTTGCTCGAGCCATCTGTATACCATACTGAGGCCCCAGAGTGGAGTTTGACTTCCCCCCCAGGGTCCCACTGGATCTGCGAAGGGGTCTCATATGGGGGGGGGTTGGGTTAAACCTTGCTATCATTCCATCGCACCCCATCATAAAGGTGGTGCTGGATGCAGATAGTTCAGTCCATAACTGTCTGTAGCTGGAGAGATTTCCCCTTCCATACCATTGCTCTGTATAAGACAGACGATGTCATGTGGCCATAGTTTGTCCCTCCACTGCCAGGTAGAGTGGTGGCAGGTTCAGGAGTGTTTTAAGGGCCAGTGTTGGGGTCGTTCTGAAGGCTATTCGTTATGGCTAAGCAGGCCATCCTTTGTAATTTGTTGAGTTGGTCTGTGGCTGCAATTTACTGAGTCCTTTTCCACCACACTATCATGCCGTGGGTGAAGCTGGGCCTCACTGTTGCCATATAGAGCCAATACATTACCATTGGAGATAATCCCCAAGTTCTGGCAATTTCATGTCTGCATGTCCATAGGATAGCACATGCCTTTTTCACTCTCCTTTCCAGGTGTTCCCCCCAATCTAGGGTTACCCCCCAGATACTGATACACTGATAGGTAGAGCTGGAGAATCCTTATATTGAGAGAGGGGAGTACAAGCCCCTCCTTTTTTCTCTTGTTAGTAAAGAGTATCATGACTGTTTTTTCCGGATTCACTGAGAGCTCCATTGTGTGGCACCACCTTTGTACCTTATGCAGGGCCTCCTGCAATTGCACATTTTTCCTGCTAAATATTTTTCTTTTCCAGGCAACTTGGAGCCTTAGATGATACCATTGCAACAACTTTGAGAAATCGTGTAGGTGAACCTGGAGAACCTCATTCCCATTCTCAAGCCAGCTCCAACATATCAACAGGAGACGTGAATTCTAGTGAAGCCCCTGCAGCAACTGTGTCACGGGATGGCAGTGGTGTTGACAGGGATTTAAGTCAAGTGAACACAACCAGAATGTCAACAAGGCATGTTCATGGTGTTTCAGAGGAGGTTTCAAGCATTGTGACAGATAAAAATGAGGCAACAGCTGCTGAGAAGGAGGAAGGTGCCTGTGGTGTAGAGAAGATGGACAGTAGGTCAGAGGGTGAGAAGAGTAATTTATCAGTGGCAATTTCTGCTTCCCTAGCTGCCTTGGAGGAGGAAAATCGGAGATTTCGTGAGTCTCGCTTGTGCAAAGTTTGCCTTGATGAGGAAGTTTGTGTTGTGTTTCTGCCTTGCGGTCATCTTGTCTCATGTGTGCACTGTGCACCTAGTCTTAAAGATTGTCCCATGTGTCGTAGGCCAATTGGAGCTACAGTACGTACCTATCTATCATAGTGCCCATAATGTTATGGGGCTACAATTTTATGATATTGTGGTTTCTCATGTGAAATAATGTATTTCCTAACTTATAGTTTTATTTACCATTGTTTCATATAGTACCTTTTTGTTTCTCAATATTTTTATGAAGTTCACAGAATCTCATCTTGATACATATAAAATTGATGTCACGTAGACTTTATGAAACATGTTGTTATTTAGTTTAAAGGGATAAACATGTTTGTGTATATATGTATATTCATCTAGAAGAGATTTTCAGATTTAGGCTGTGAATATGTTACGAAGTGCTTTCTTATTTTGAAGTTGTAATTAGACCAAATATATATATACATATAGGTACAAATTTATCAGAGTTTATATTGGATCTCAAGAACTATGGCAATGCAACATCATTATTTGCAATATTATTTTTATATTTGGTTATTCCTAAGGGTCAGATCTGAATATTTATTTTTAGAGTGCCTATGTGTACCATCCAATATGTCTCACTAGGTGTGAAAAATTAGATCTGGCACCACTGATTACAGCCATATAAAAATATGGTTTTATTTTTCCAAGAACTACTCATACAATCTTTGGAAGTCTATATGCTTGTTATACCTTTTCACAGTTGATTATAGGAATCTTAAAAAAATAATAAAAGTATGTACATTGTGGCTCATTTGTCACCCAAGTGAATATTCTTTTTATCATTATTCTGCTTCAAATATTGTCCCAGTTGTCTATCATTTGGATTATTTAATTGGCATTGCTAATTCTGTTTTAATATATTCGACCAGTGGCTGCTTTTCAGTCGAAGAGCTATTGTTGTTATAGACCTAGGTCATCTCAAATGGATGTTGTATTAAGAATTACAAGTATTTGAAATTGTAATGGAAAATAAAGCAAACTATATTAATGATTTCCTTTAACGCTGCATTAACTGCCCAAGATTGATTTAATTTAAGACTGTAATACTGATATGGAATGTTTTTATTGTGAACAGACTTATTTTCATTATCCTTGAAAGCATGACTGTATACAGTGAAGTAAAGGCATAAATGAAATCTAATGAAAAAATATTTGGCCACAGTTCTTATTCGATATTTTTTTTTATCAAACCCTCTTTGTTGGCTGTTATAATCCAGGAACATAAGTTTCGAATGGATAAAGGAAGTTTGGGGCTCTGTAATCAATAAGTGCATGAAAATCTCCTAATTGGCTCAATAGTAATTTCTATTAAATGAAAGGCTACTCTTGAACAATCTTAGTTTAGAGTTTCTTTTGTTCAGTTTGGTTCGACGTATAGTGTACATTTTTATGTAGTAGAAGTTTTCATGGAGGAATGCTGGTTGTTAATGTATCTAAAGTTTTGAGTGACAAGCTTTAGCTAAGACAAAGTTCTACAGTTGATGAGTGTTAGAGAAATGGGTGTGGACTATCTCACCTCTGACCCCAAAAATATCTTTCTTTGTCTTCATCATAACTCCACCACTATTACAATTGGATCTGCAGTAACAATCCTGTAATTGTTTCCTAAGTTATTGAAAAGTAGTTTTATTTCAATAACTGAGGCAACATCATGTCATCCAAACCCTCATTTTCAGTTACCACTTCCAGCTCCCTGTATTATTTACTTCACTAATTTTTCTTTACATTTAATATGTCATTCATACCATATATCATTTAGTATCATCCATCTTAAATAAACGTTATAGAGTCAGGTGAGATGTGGTGGAAACGATCCATAATCTAAGAAATAAGTTACAAAATTTGCAA
>WURS02022472.1:0-11906 GCA_011762765.2 Rhinocypha anisoptera | reverse complement strand
GAGGAAAAATGTATGGGAGAAGTACTAGGAGGTGATGGAATGTCGGAGAGCATATCAGAAGGTAGAATGTTAGGAAAGTGAAAAGGAAAAAGGATATGTATTTTGGATGGCATGAAGAGAGGCCACGAGTGTGCAGAACCTAAAATTGTTTATAGTTATTTTTAAGCTAAATGCAAAAGGGCATCTGAAAATTATTATTAGAAGGGAGTGCGGGTTAATTTTTGTGGTGCCGATAGCACCTTAGTAAGCCCAGCTTAGAGCAGAAGATCTTTTTCATTTATGCTGAGTTAATTGGATCCTTTTAAGATACATGAACATTTGTTAGAGTCATGTTACCTTCTTCAGGTATCGTGAAAATTTCGTTAATATGACCTAAGGACTTGCCCAAAGCCTTAACTATCCAGACCCTGAAACAATTAGTTTTTTGTGCATCCCTATCTTCTGCTTTTTATGTCTCTAAGAACACCAGCATGCATCTCAAAATCAATATTATCAATGTTTTGTTCCTCTTCGCTGGCTTTCACAATATTTCAGCATTTCTTTTGTTTTTTTATCAACTTTTAGCAACTCTTTTGTTCTTTCTTGAAGGAATGATTGATAACAAATGAATAATGAAATTAAAATTGCCTGTTTTGCCTTAAAATATTTAGTTCCGACAGAAGAAATATGAAACTGACACCAGGTTAGTTTACGAATAATGTAAGAATTAACCATTTGTCACTAGGAAAACTATATGAAACTTTCATGGTGATACTACGGCAATATAGTGATAGGATTCTGAACCACTTTATCCTTCAACTAGCACAAGGGGAAAATTCCACTTCGTGAAGCTGGACATGCACACATGGGAAAACAATGAGGCCAGTCACACATCATTTTAAAATCATCAAAATGGGAGCTGATTCATGTTATAATTTGAGACATTTGAGATGCAGAGGTTTACTTAACACCATCTCACATGTAATTATGGGACTTGAAACTGATAATTCCAAAAATTAACATAACTGAGCTTACCATTATAATTATAATAATGATTATGCCATTATATTTTCCTAACACAATTTTTAAGATTTATTTGTTCTGGGATGGGTGGTGTACAAACTGCAGATATAATTTCATGTCAGTTGTGCTCACGTGAACACCTCCCCAATCACCACCCATCCAACCAGCTGTCGAATACACCACCACCTCCCTTCTCCCTCCTCATTTATGTTATATTTCAAGCAAGGACATGGATAAAAAGGCCGTCCAACAATCATGCTTGAAGTTTATCCTAACAATGACATGCATATGTTTAGATAAAATGGCTGATGATTTTGTGTGGATTATTGAGAGTAAAATGATAGGATTAAGGAACTTCCCAGAAGTGTAGTATCATAGCGATCCTTTTCAATGGTCTTTTTATATAGCTTCTTTTATGAAAATACAAATAATGAAAGTTAATATTATATTATTTAATCTAACTTGGTAAATGAAGATTTTTATCAAAAATTCAATATACATCGAGAAGGATGAAAAGTGGTTGGAGGGGATAGAGATGACGGAAAGAACATTGAGGTGTTTTACAAGAGTGAATGTTGGGAAAGTGAGAGAGGCAAAAAAGAATAGAAATATTGCATGGAATGAACAGGGATTGAAAGAACGTGGAACTGAGTATTACCAATTTTTTGCCAATCGTATTGAATGATTGAAGGGTAATCTACTGGTAAAGGTAGGTTTTTGATGAGCTTCAGGTTAGATTTTCCCTGCTACATCTTAGAATAATCCCTCTTCCAATCTGCAAACTTCCCACCATTTATCATTCCATCTTTGATCCCTCTTCTCTTCCTACCCCTACCTTGCTTACCTACTACATTCTACCCTCTATCAACCCATTGCCTCTGAGTACCCCTTCCATCTACCTTTCCAGCCTTCTTTGGATTTCATGCCCCAATCGCCTCTCCTACCCTACCATTCTTAGCACTTCTTCATTATGAAAGGTTTGATAAAGCACACTGCAATTCCACATAAAAAATTTTTATGTGGAATTGCAGTGTGTTTTCTAAAAACCTTTCATAATGAAACAATTCCTCCTCCAAGTAACGCTTGAAACCATATCTTACTTCTTCATTAGTTTTCCTCTCCATCCACCTCTCCTTCTCCATCCGTCGCCAAACCCACATCGTAAAAAGACTTCAATCTATAAGCTCATCAATCTCCCTCATGGACCAGGTTTTGAATTCCTATAATGTTATGTTCCATTAAGAGGGTTTTAAATAATCTTTTCTTAAAGTCTCTCTCATCGACTCCTTCCTTTTAACAAAGGCCTCTTTTGCTAATGCAAAACTTTTGTCTTGTACCCTGGCCATCACGTCCATTTTCCTCCATGACACCTCCCAAAGAGGTAAGTTGACTTTTCTACCTGTTCCAATTTATCACATTCCTAAATTCGTTTTCTTACTATGAATTTTCATCCCAAACCTCTCACACTGATCTTGTAAATCACTCAACAGCGCCATCAGTCCTTGGGCTGAATCTTACTAACTAGGGCTTGGCAAACATGAGTAGACTTTTCAAAAACAACAAGTCCTCGGGATCCTCCATGAATATGTAGTTCTAGTTTCATCCAAAAGAACCCTCAGCTTAACTGGTACAAGATCCATTGATAATCACAATTGCCTTTTCCAAATCAAGTCTTCCCCTCATTTGTCTACGACTCAGAAATACTAAGAAATGTGTGTAAGGAGTTGTGTGACTAACTGTTGTGAAACTGAGCAATTTACCTAGTATATCCACATGCAATAAAAAGAGGCAAAAGCAGGGCCAAGAAAATCTTATCATTAGAAGCAACAAAATACATACTTTCGCTTGTGACTTACAAGCCAATCATGTTCTAAATGCATTTAAGCTGAATAAGTAGTTAAGAGGATAACTCATGGGGCCATCAACAATGCAGTCCCATTATGCATAGTATATTAATTTGAATGTGCCATCCATATCCTACTTCCACCAGATATCCTTAATAGCCATAATAGAAAGTATATTTCTTAGCTTAATGGGGAAGTAAGCAACATTATTTTAATTACACACAAGTCAACATGTACACATTTAAGAGTTGTGAAAAATTTCAGGCGTTATTTTAGGAAAAGTATATGCATATTAAGCCGCATATGGCAAGGTTTAAAATGGGGGGAGGGAGTATAGCAAAGGATTCAGAATGCAGATTACTGAAAAATCTTAGTATATTGAGAAATAAGATTACATATTGAAAATTTTTCCACTAAGATTTTATTTAGACACAACTAGTTTTGGAGCTACAGCATTATCTTCAGGTACCTTGTATAGGTACCTGATACTGTAGCATCGAAACTAGTTGTGCCTAAATTAAAATCTCAGTGAAAAAATATGTAGCACGTAATCTTATTTCTCAGAAATGGATTTCCACAGAGTTCTACTTGGAAATATCAAATATATCGTAATATATTCCATGTATGATGCCTCAGTTAAGGCCGTTCTACAATGGCTGTAAGTTGTAACAAATATACCAGTTGTAAGCTGTATTGGACTGCCATAAGGAAGATGGTCAAGTCCCATTTTTATGACTTAAGGCAGGCAGGTGAAATCTCAGCCATTTATTAATTACTGCCAGTGTGTCATGGTCCACTGCTTTTTCGGAAGCTTTTTTGGCTGTAGAGGGGCATGGTTTGTATTCATTATTATACTTCCATATTGATTTAATCAGTCTGTGAAATGCTATGCCACACAAATATAATTTTGACACTCATTTTTCTTTGATATTCATTTGATCTTTTACAGCTTATGTCCTTCTCATTGAAGAAAGACTGCTGTAAGGAAATCCTTACAGCTTAAGTATTATCGCTTATGTCTCATAAGTGTTACCTCTCTGTGGAATGCAACCTATACAAAGTTGCCAGCAGTTGACTCTAAGGTAATCAAAAGAGTAGATGGCATGACATATGAGCAATTCCCTTCAAAACATATCTCTAATGGCTCTCCTATTTATAGACCAGGGGTGACATGGAGCTACTAAGGATTAGCATACGTAACTAGAGGAATATGCTTTTACTTCCTCTTTCACCTGATTTTGAATCGAGCAACTTGGTTCTGCATTTATTTTCAAACACAAAAAGGGCTACCCTCTCCCTCCAACAATTGATTCGTGCATCAATCGATAACTGTTCCGCCAGACGGAATATGGCACACAAGAGCCATTTCTGAGGCAGAATGGATTTCGGGAACTGCCCACCAGGAGTGTGCACTGTACTGCTTGCCCACCTTGTTGCTTGGGTGCCGGTAACTCCGACTCACTGTCCGTGTGCTCAAAGAGCCAGTCGAGACCCATCAGGCTCTGGTTGCTGGGTGGGTCCCCCCCACTGGCCAAGGGCGTCGCCACCGCCGATGGGTTCGCCACCATGGATGACCTGGGGTCCCCACCGCCGTTCCTCTGCAGGGAATTGGGACTGCCGCCCCCGGCCCTCCTTCGCACTCCCTCCAACTTGCCCTCCCCCCTCCTCTCACGTATGGGCACCCTCCGTCTGTGTCCGCCCTCCGACGCGGGTTTCCTCGTGAGGCCGCAGCTGATGGGACCTCCGACCGCCTCCTCTTCCACCCCCGTACGCTCCTCGGGGGGCTGGCACCCGGAACTGGCACCACCACCACGATCTGCAATGAAGGGGGTAAGTCACGTGACGTCTCGTGAGGAGGGGAATCCTGCAGAGCTGAGGCTCCCTCCCAAGCAATTACATCAATTTGTCTCCGAGGCGAGCCACAGCCATTTGTTTTAGCACCCTGTCCACAATATCCAAGGTTTTTTTTTAAGTGCCATCCATATTATCTTGTGATTTTTTTCATTACCAAAAATGCCAGGGCTTTTTATGAGAAAATCGTGACTTTCCAAATATGAATACATATGTAAGCACATTAGAAATTAATATCATTGTATAGAAGTACTTTTTTTACTTGTGCCACAAACATTTAGAGGGTAGGTAAAATATGTTAATGTATGTTTTCTCTTCTATACAATTCAGGAATAAAATAAAAAATGGGGTTGATAAATAGGCCCTGGCATTAATTGTACATAATACACCATGGGCTAATAGATTGCCCTGCTGGCACTAAAGGGTAATTTTATCACTGCATTTCCCTGAATATATTCCCCATTTTTGTCCAAAATAACAGCAGGCAGGTAAAGTTTGCGGGTGGGGAGGGAGACGGGAGACAACAAAAGCTAATTTGAACTCAAAAATATTAACAGCAGCAGGAAGTGTGGGTAATACTTAATGTTCTCACTTGATTTCAGTATTTTATGAATAATTTCTTGGTGCACAGGCCATAACTGGAGTGTTTTTATACAATACATATACCTATAGCTATGTTTATATAAGTATGTCACAGGTATAAAATGTTTTTCTTTGAAAACACCCATCGAATTTATACCCTCCTAAATACAGACAAGTTCTCGGTAACCTGGGGAAAAACACAGGTTAAAAGGAGGTAAAACAAGCAAAGGAAGAATCTTGTCCAGTTCAGAAAACCCCAGAAGAAACATGATTTCTAGCAATAATGTGTTTCTACTCAGTATGTTCCTTAAAATGTCTCGTATTGCATATCACCATACTTGTACCATTTCTTCTTCCACCTACCACCTTATATATTACTTTTAAAATCATAAAAGCGTGAAAAGTTAGGATGCACAAGCTAATTACTGTGTAGGTGGGCCCTAATCAAGCTGAAAGAGTTGAATAACATGGTTAACCACATAAAAAGTTGGTCCAACCACCATGAATCTAATATAATAATATCAGTTATTTCTCCAATAAACCAATCCACTCAGATTAGAAAGTAATAATTTCCAAAGTCATTAAGTCTAAAGGCCACCTTACACGACGCATGATATCATGTGCATGCCGGTGGTAGCAAAGTTCATATACCGCACCTGTCTGTAGCTGCCATTTTGACAATGGTACCAAATGCATTGAAGATTTAATGTCACTGGAATACCAACCCTTAAATAAAATACTACTTTCTGCTTCTAGATTTCGGACTATTTGTATTCTAGGGCTTGATTAAATAATTGAAGACAAACATTTTATAATCTATCTACTTTTATATGCTTCCTGATTGCCTGCTTGCCACAGTACTATGCGTTAACTTATTGCAACAAGATTTTTTAGCTTCAAAGCGGTATCTCCACATTTCACATAACAAACATGGCCAACGAGCACTGATCGTGCAAGCATGATGAGAAAAAATTGGAACATGTTCTATTTTTGCTGTGAATGATCCCGTCATTTTGGGAGATAACTTTTCTGACGAGATCATGCACGTGCATGCCTTAATAAAATTATAAAAGTTTGGTGGTTCTGTAAACGTTACACCTTAAAATAAATAGCAGTGATTCAAGGTTCAATTCATTTTTGTCAAATGGTAACCCCGCTGTAATATGTAGAATAAGGTTTGTCATAGGATTCAAACTTTTTCCCTATGTTCCGTAAATATGGGAAAGGGAGGGGGACTATATTCAGAGAAATATGATATTTACATATGTCTTCATCCAGTAGTACAATTTGTACTTCAAATGCCATGAAATATCTGAAATAAGGATACAATCATGATCAGCAGTTTAAATGTGCATAGTGAAAGATTGTCATGGATCCTTACAGTTTGCTTTTATAGTATTTGCTGTATGGTACTAATAAATTCTCTAAGTTGATCTTTCAATCAAGACTTGTGGGCACACTTGAGGATACAAAAACAGACTTAACGAAATAACTGTAACAAAGCTCAACTGCATATGGAGTCAGTGACTGCACACTACATTTCTCATACTTTAAATTATTTTTTGTCACGATACAGGGAGGATATTAAAACAAGAAAAAAAATGTTACAATGACTTGCATATTTGGGAGAATTACATGCACCTGAAGCAAAGATGATCATCAACTGTCACAATAAATAAGAGGGCAGTCTGCTGTAGATTTCCATCTATCTTGATCTTGTTCAAACCTTCTCACTTCTTGATGGGATTGGCATCCTATCCCCTTTCAGTGTCTCAAGTACTCACTTATAGGTCTGCCTCTCTGGTTCTTTCCTCCTGATGCACCCACCAGTATATTTAGAACCAGCAAACTATTTTCCCAACTTTTCCTCCCTCAGTTTAGATCTTATCCAGTTTATTTACCCTTTAGTAGTCCAAAAAGTGCTAATCTTTCTCCAATCCTTTGAAAAACCTCTTCATTTGTGACTTCATCCACCCAAAATATTTTCAGCACATTATTTGTGGTAACAACACATTTCAAAAGTATACGAGGGTGGTTCATCAATTACCCGTGTTTGACGAAAAATGGCATTTCTAAGGCAAGTAGCTGTTACCTTTGCATTTTGCCATCTTTTAGATGCCATCACAAACAATTTAACACCAATTCATAAGTTATTTAACAGCCATTGCACTTAGCAGAGCAATGTGGTTTTCACTAAAATGGCTAAAGTACAGTATCGTTCAGTGAATCGCTTTTTGCTTTTGGATGGGAAAATATGTGAGAAGATAAAAGCAAAACTGGATGCTGTTTATGGGGACCCTTCACCATCACTGGCACTAATTACATATTGGTTCAACAAATTTAAAAGTGGTCGAACTTCCGTTTTTCATGAGGAACGTCCAGCAGATTTGGTTACGGAGGAAATCATTGGAAAAGTCCATGACATGATTCTCGCTGATTGTCGAACGAATGTGTGCAAAGTAGGCTATGGGTGTGTCGACGGGAATGGTAAATGATATTTTACATGACAAGTTGGCATTGAAAAAGTTGTCGGCCCGATGGGTACCACAATTGCTGATGGAGGACAACAAATGGATGCAGCTTTCAACTTCGAAACTGTGTTTGGAGCAATTGAAGCGATATCCAATGGAGTTTTTGTGAGGAGTTATCAATGTTGATGAGACCTGGATTCATCATTATACATTAGAAACAGAAAAATAATCAAGACAATGTGTTTGTTCCAGTGAGGCTGCTCCAAAGAAGGCAAAGATGATCCCACTGGCAGTAAAAGTTATGGCAACAATTTTTTGGGACGTGAAGGGCGTAATACTCATGGACTTCTTAGAAAAAGGAAAAAAGATCATTGGACAATACTACAGTGAGTTATTGGACAAGAAATTGAAGGAAACATGACCCCATTTGGCGAAGAAGAAAGTGCTGCTTCACCACAACACACAAGCACATTCATACAGAGTTGTCACCAACAAACTGCATGGACTGCGTTATGAATTGCTGCCACACCCCCACTACTCACCAGACCTGGCTCCCTGTGGTTCCTCATTATTCACAAACGTGAAGAAATGGCTCAGAGGATGAAAATTTAGCTCAAATAAGGTCATCGTCCAGACAGAGGCATATTTTGCAGAGCTTGAAAATTCCTTGTTTTTGGAGGGGTTAAAAAAAATGGCAGGGACATTGGGAAAAGTGTATATCCCTAAAAGGGGACTATGATGAATAATATATGCATAATTCTTTTTTAAAAAATGGCGTTTTCACTCCTAACACGGGTACTTATTGAACCGCCCTCATACACTCTTCTTTTCTCCCTTTCTCCAAGTATCAAGGTTCATCTGACACATTGTATGATGCCCCACACACACGTCTTATTCACCACATTCCTTCTTACCTCCGGATGATTACGACAGAGGAAAAGAGGTTGTTTGTAGCAGGCGTAGAACGAGAGCTGAACTGGGTTTAGGAGGAGTGGCTTCAAGGACAGCAGTTGAGTTCACTTTTTCGGGAAGCAAGATGAGATCAGGTGGATGTAGAGAGCCACATCAACCTCCCACCATATAGGGGGTGGAATTTGTGCCAGGAGGGGGCTGATACCGTTCTGTTACCCTGAACCAGACTAATATTTGTTACTCTCCAAAGATAACATTTTGAGTGCACCGTGAGATCTCCAAGAGCTGCCTTATTCTTAACCCTTATGCGCTCAAGGTGCTGATATATCAGTTTTAGGGTATAGTTTCCGGCGTGACTTCGTGGAACTGCTTCATGATTAAATGAGACACAAACTTTGAAATTCCACTTAAAAATATATTTTCTATACGACCCGGGTTTCGTCGCAATGCAACATCATCAGGTGATTTATTTTAATCCCTTAATGACGTGGATTCATATTATCTTGGAAAGCGTTTAAGAAATGAATGCTATGTCATTTTATGGTGCCTTTATACAGGATAAATGTTTATCATTGATATTTACTAATTTATTTGTTTTTGTGGAAAGTAACGCCTTCAAAGTATGGATTCAAACCAAAAGAGCAGATTACGAATTGTCGTTTACCTAAAACGAGCAAACATCCGTATGATTTACCTTAAGGGTTTATCCCTTTCAGTATTTTTGATTCAAATTTCAATTAATCCAAAAAACTCTTGGTTTTTCGAATAACGGTAGCCATTCATGGCCTATATGAGGGATTTCTCCTAATCCGTATGTAATCCGAATCCCCCCCTGAGGCTGGTTTGGTTGTTAACTTGGAATTTCATCGGTCAGAAGTGTGGCAAAATCGATGAATACCATGAAAATTTGCCAACTAGGGCAGTAAAACTGGAATTTCATGATATCGCATCCCCTAACTTTGGGGTATTGGGCAAGGTCGTAGATATATATATATATATGTAGGGGGAAGGTTGACTACTGATTAAGGCCATTGGGTCATTTTGGATAGCCGCGGGTGGAGGTCGCTTGAAAGAACCCAGTTTTGTACTCGGCCTCCCACGCTGACTCCGAAAGTGGAAAACTGCGTTTCTTAGACACGGAACGTGAAAAAATGCGAATGCTATCACCTCTAACTTTTCGGTTTTCATTCCTCCTTGAGGTTCGACTCTGCGCTTAGATTAAGCGAATGTGGTATTTCGTCTTGTCTGCACGGAGTAGTGGAAGAGTTATTTTTTTTTTTCGTTTCCAAATTATTAAAAAGTAGAAATACTTGTTTGCGCCCCAATCCAACCACTCAAAACATTTTTCCAAAGCATGGGCGATGCCGTTGTTACTTCGAACTGAAGGGGCCCCTGACCTGTCCGAATTAATATTTTTTCAGTTTTTTACTTTAAATGATATTAAACGGAAAACATCACGGGAGAATAAGGATGCTTATCTGATTCCTATTACGATAAAAATCCTGTTTCTACGACTGGCAATCGGGCCACGCATTAAAATGAAATTTCCCTTGACTTGACGTTGGCCCGCTTAGAAGGAATGGTAAGGAGACCCATTTCATTAAACATTAAGGTAGAGTGTGGCTTCGAGTTTCCTGTTTGTGCATTTGCGAATAATATTTGTACGATTTGGGTTCAGTGAATGAAATACATCTTCTACCTTAAAATCCATGATTTTCCTTCTATAGAAGTGATGTGTTATAGAAGTAAATTACTTCATAGGAGATAAAATAAAAACTTAGTAGTTCCACAGAATATTGATTATTCGACTACTTTCGCTAATACATTAAAATCATCAGGAATGGTATTAGGTAGATTCACACGCCATTAACGGGATGTGATATCAATTTATTCGACTCCGGGGTCGTACACCTTGCTGAGTTTAAATTACATCGAATTTAATTAGACGAAACAATATCGATTGTAAATATCCTGTTGTGAGAGTCAGTACAGGTGAGGTTGTTAGTTTGTACTACTAAGAGTCGTCGGTAGGTTTAGATTGCACAGCGGAAAGTAATCAATACGGACGTTTAACTGTGGTCGACGCTTGAATTACTCAGTGCTGAGCAAAAAAAAAAGAAAAATATTGCGATATTTCTCGTCTGTTGAATGGTATCCTATGATCCAATGCGGTCAGTTACTTCACGTTTACGTGGTTAAAGATTCCGGCATTCTGTTGTCATGAGTGGAAATGGGTTGTAAATGTAAAATCCTGTTACGGTTTTAATGTTTGTCTCATTATGATATTTTTATCACGAATAAAACACCATCGTGAAAAGTTCACATCACAATAAAAACGTCGAAATAGTAGATGTGATTTGAAAGTTAAAATCCTTGTTGTTCTTCCCTGTAAAGGAGTTAGTAAATGAATTATTTCGTGAATCCATTAATGTTAGTATCTAAATAGCCGCGTGTCGACCGTTTCTTTGAGACAAAAGCTGCGGCGAGTTAAAGGAAAAGGGATCCCATAGAGGCGCATGACTGTTGAATTTGAAGTCGAAGGTTACTCTTTTCGGCGAAATTTTTTTTGCAGTCGCTGGCCTACTTCTGCCCTGACAGTGAGCCGGTATATTTCCATTGTCCAAAAATGGCCGGTGGGACCCGCAGCGAAAATTTTTGTTGGGCCACAGCGGCCGACGCATGAGGTAATGCATCGAAAAGTATCCATCTTCTACAATTTGTCGGCTGCCACACGGTGTGACGGCTAACACCCCTCTGAAAAAATATCGGAGCCAATGAGTAAATGGTACCCAAAGGTTGAGATAATGGAGGTCAATGCCAGCGCCTTTCCCTAAATGAACAACCTACGCGCGTGTTTCGCGCTTTGTATTTCTCTCCGGTTGGGTCGTTTTCGAAATGGAAAGCGACGTGTCCCTCCAATCCCCCCCCCGCCCGTCCCCAGGGGCGGCCGGCCATACCCGAGAGTGAATCACCCCACCGCACTCTCCGACTAAGAACATTCGTCCCTTGTGTCCGTGAGTGAGTGATCCGATGATTCAGGCGCGAAAGGAATTGGCCGGGTGCCTTTTTTATTTTTCCTCCGACCGCCGCATGACGGTGCTTCGTTTGCGAGGACGAGAGTTCCGTGGACCGATAAACGCCTTCGTGACCATTTCGGCAAATTAAGGCCATACCGATCGCATCACGTCTGAAAATATCGAATAGTTGAGTTCACTAACTTTTGGCGGGTGACTAACCGCCACAC
>WURS02022462.1:0-11906 GCA_011762765.2 Rhinocypha anisoptera | reverse complement strand
TTTCATGTGGAAAAACCAAGTGTTTTCATCTTCATTATGAATCGCTTCCACAAAGTAACGCCTGAAAATACCCAATAGATCTTTTGTACTTTCTGTCATGATAATATTAGTAATAATTTTAAATTATGGTAATAATTTGTTTATTGACAGGGGAGAACTCAATATCATTGATGCAGCAAAATAGTTTCAATCTTACTTTCACTGACTCTCCAATCCTTTTGCATTAGATGCCGCACTATATTGCTTAATGTGTTGACACTGGTTTTATGGAATTTCATGACACTAGGAAACTCATAACAAATGACTATGTAAAACTGCTGGTATTCTCATTTCCAGCAGGCCATTGATTATAATTCACTGAGGAGGCCATGACTTGGTGAAATTCTGTAATAAAACATTACAAACTTCAAAACTTTGTATGTTTCCACAAACTTAAAAGAATTACCAGTTTTGATTGTCATCATCTGGTCATCACCAGATGGTGATGATTATCATCAAAATGTCATACTCTCTTGAACTTTGTTGAAACATACAAGATTTTGAAGTTTATATTGTTTTAGTCCAATGATTGTTTTCTACAGTTGTCAGAGATTACTAGTATGTCATCAGAGGCTTCTACAGCATCAACAACTTTGCTTTAATCACTTTCAAGGCATTTCATTCCATTTCCTCCAGTAATCACCGCATTTCCATAAACTTGTGGGTGTTCTTGCATATGCAAATAATAAAAAAAGAATAGTTTTGAAGATAATCTTCATCATCTGACCAAATTATGATGATTATTGTCAAAACTGGTTGTGATTTTCTGTTCTTCTGTGGAAATATATACATGTGATGACCTCTATTTGTTTCAATAGCCATTTGAACTGAATCCTCATTCAGCTGGAGTCAGTGCAAGTGTTACCATCTCTTGTTAACTCACTCTGATGCACACTATCTGATGTTGAGACTTCCAACCAGAGTAATTTTTTTTATAATATCCCTGGAGACTATAATAATGCCATTTTTGAAGGAAGATAAAGGATGATCATTTTTATAAGAAAATTTTCTGTGTAAAGACGTAATAAATAAGAAAGTGCATTGAGTAGAACTTAGTGTCTGGTTACATCAATGCAGCAGAACAAAAGTGCAGGTGAGATGTCGAATTACTTCACCAAATAATATTTAGAAGTATGCATTGTAATGGTTGCTTAAACATTCAGTAGATAAAATTTAAACTATACAGTGAAACTTGTCATTTCTGCTTAATGCAAGGTCGGTCTTTAGTGCAAGGGGCTTATGCCATTATTATACGGCAGTATGAAAAGGGATATCGCAACGCTAAATAGAAAACAATTAGAGAAGTGCAATTTCTGATAAATAAAGAAATACATATTTTTAAAAATTCTACTAACATAAAAATTTAATCACGATACATATTGTTATCTTTGTTTGTTTTTCCTTCTTTTCACTTATTATTAAATTTTTAACATTTCCTATTGCCTCATTAATGTGTGTTATACAACTCGGAATTCCCTTTGTAAAGACTAAAATCTGGCAAATTTTTAAAATTAATTAGAACTTCCCTGTATGATGTCAAGCTTCTGACTTTTTGATGTTAAATTTACTTCCGATACCTGATAACACGAGAATGAACTGACTAGTCAACCACTGAAATATTGAGTGCTCAAAGATTCCGTGTGATGGGGTGCTTTCAGCCAGATGGAGTGACATCAGCTTCACATAAATTACTTCGAAAATTTAAAACTTTTTAGCAAATTGCCGAACAGACTCTTATGGTGGTATTTATTAACAGCACGTATTTCATTGTTTGGCCTGTTTGAGTCAGGTAGTCCTTCCTATATCAAGCATTCAGATGGCTAATTTGTAACTTGAAGTGTCTGAAAGCAGACAGAAGGCTCCCCATCACACAGTACCTGGGCGTAATGGAAAATGAATCCTTCAACCATCTGCTAATGCAGTGGAGGACATGTGTTCATATCGTATGTGAGAGAATAATGCACCTTCTTTGCTAATGAGATAGGAAAATTACCCATTACTCCTGAGGCATATTCAGGAGAGGACATTAGTTGTGAAAGTTGGAACGATTTTACTAAATAAATAATGAAGATTCAGATGTGATGTTCTTGAATATGTGCAGATTAATAATGAAATAAAGTCCCATTTTTCCAAGGATATATTTTAACTTTTTATTTTTATCATTATCCATGGAAAATTGAGACTATTCAATTATGAATGAGTACTCAAAATACTATGTGATGCTATGGCCCATTTGCAGGACTGGTCCAAAAGGTATCTTGCCCTCTAATTGGCTTTGTAATTACTCTGTCCTTATGCCTGGGAAGCAATTAATTGCTGTGCCTTCATTCTGGCACAGCTTCCCACTAAACTGTATCATTGAGTCCCCCATGATCCTCACATTTGCCAACTCATCAGTCGATCTGTTTAGTTTCATTGACGGGGCATCAAATCCATTATTGCTAACACCTCTATTAGTTCCATGTGGATCCAAGTCTTCGGGGCACATAAAAGAATCAGGTGTTTTCGCTGGAGAAGACGCTTTCCCACGCCTCCTTCTCCCTCTGACTTCCACAAACTCACTTCCATTGCTTAAGACACCAAACTGACTGGTTAGTTTTTCATTTTCTTCTTTCAGGGTTTTTATGAGTCTATTTGTGTTTTCCAACTCTGTCTTAAGCTTCTTGATTATCATGTCCTTCTCCAACACTGCTGACTCGGTATCGGATTTTTCACATCCTGAACACTTCCAACCATCCTGTACACAGTCCATCTTTTTCTTAGTACACTTAAAGTGGAACCAGTTTCCACAGTCCGTACATTGCGTTCCGTTCCTCAGGTTTCGTTTGCACTCCCTACATTTAACCAAAACTTTACTCTCTTAAATATCATTCCCACCCATGATGCCCGACCTTTCTTCCTCCTTCAGATTCTGCATCTGCCGGGAGCCGAAAAGCACCTCTTCCGGTTCCGACCACATGTTTTTGAAAAACTTTTTCTCTCCGATTGAGACCAAATTTACAATTTGGGGATTTATTCACAACACGGTTGTGCACAAAAGATCTCGACTTTCTAACCAGTTCCGAATGGTTCCGAAGAAAAACCAAAAAAACTGGTGTGGCACCAAATTGTCTAGGATTGCAGTCACTGATGGTACGGGCATAAAACACTGGTGGTAGGGGAATACTATCACTAGGAACTCACTGCCAAAGTATGGCCACAATCCACCTGAATACCTTCGTGCAAATGTAGGAAAATTTCTCATGCTCCTCTCGCTGTCGTTTCACCGCACTTCCCAGTGAAGAACAACGGGAATTGCTGGGAGGAACTCCGGGGAATCTCGATGTCCCACCCTACTCCGGGAGAAGAGCAACAACAGCCGACTCGGCAAACGTCCTCGCAATGAAAATGTAAAGGTTTTTCACTAATCGCAGGGTGTCTCATCAGCAGAGGGAGGTAATGGTCTCTTTCGTGCAGAAGCACCTTAGGCTGGCCACCAACCATTTATCCGGGCCCCATACTGCAGTTACAAAACAGTGCCTGTGGGTAGAGTTAACAGGTAGGCCACAGAAGCCACAAAAACACCAGAGAAGGGACTAAAGTACCATATTTAGCAGATTATAAGACTACCCTACATTCTTCTGAGACTAAATTTGAAAAAATTCTCATTTTTATTTTCAGCTAAATATGGTGTTACAAAAATGTATAATAAATGTTTAATTACCTTATTTATCCAAATACAGTATGATCTTGATTTTATATAACACATAGGGCTGAATTGTCAGTGTTTTATGAAATCAAATTATGTATGTAAAATCAACATAATGGCTGATTTTGATAAATGTGCTTAGATATTGTGATGCATCATAATAAAATAGTACTAATATTAGTTAGTTATTACTACAGAGTTATTACTGTTGTTACTAGAGAGTACTAGTACATTTATGCATATATTCAGTATATTTAATTATCACTCAGCTCGGTCCGAATCGGCAAAGTATTATCAGTACTTTGTAATGATCTGGTGAAACCCCATGTTCAGGCTCACTTTTTGTCTCATCATCATGTTTCTGTGGCTGAAAGATATTTTTTATGTATGCTGAAATTCTTACATGTAGCGCATGTGAATATAAATATTGTAACATTATACTTAACATTTTTTTGCACAGAACAGTGACTGTCTGGTGACAATGTTGTCAATTCTTCCATTTTAATTAGATTAATTTGATGTTTTCATAGAATTGCATATTTTTTAGTGTGCAAGTAGCATTTGAGACCATATTTTGTAGTTACAACACGCAAAATCATCTTTATTTTTTTGTAAATACACACTCGCTAGCACCTTAATAATTGTTGGTTCTTTGATTTATTTCCTTTAATTTTTGACTAACCTGTATCAGATGTCACTGAATAAGGATTGCCAGTGTGACAACACCACTCCAGGAGGCATAAAAGACAGCTTGTCACTAGGAAGAGCTGACGAGGTTCCTATCCTCTCAGCTGTTGTTCCTATGCTTCCTATCTCAAGTACCTTCTTCATGAGTATTGTGGTAGTTATGGCATACTATTTGTCATAAAAAAATAAATGCCTGGAACCCTTTATTGAATAACATGATGAAATACATGAAAGTAAAATAATAATGTAAAATACTATGAATCCAGGCAGTATTTTGTTACTATTAAATTACACAGTAGTGTATGGAATTACTTTAAATTTAATTTAAGACTGAAATTTAAAGATTCTTCTAGATTTTGCTAAAGTTTCATTGTTCTGTTGTTTTGTTTCATAAAAACGAATTCATACTTCCACTGGCAGGTAAAACAACTCTATGTAATATGGTTACATCAAACGTACATAATTTCAAATAGTAACACCATAAGAATACTTAAAGGATCAGCTGGGACTGCATTGTTACATTGGTAAAATGTCTACGTAAAATCATGATTCTACTGTATAAGACGACGCCAATATTTCTGAGGCTAAATTTGGAAAAAATCCTCTTCTTATATTAGGGTAAATACAGTAACTCACTAAGATCCCACTACATCTTCTTTATGGTACTGTTAATAATATTAGTTTCCAGATGGTTATATGATAATTTTTGCATGTTATGTATAGGTTTGACAAGATTGGAAAGGTGACACAAAGAAGGCCTCCAAATTGAAGTCCTATGCAAGTGGTACAGGGGGCGGTCCACCACTTTGTTACCCCAGGAGGAGTCTATCTTGGGGATACTGGGGCAAGCAGCAGTAGAGAGGTTATCCGGTGCTCCAAATATCTTAATGGTGACTACTTATAGCAATTGGTTTTACAGATAATGCGAAAACTGTGAGCCAAAGTCATTACACTATCTTCAATATTCACATTTTGCAGACTGATTTGCCCTGAATTTCTATTATACTCTCGCTGATTGCTAATATTTCCTATTTTTGTTTGACCAGGGAAAAGTAGCTTAAGCACGAAGCCAATTTATATATTGAGGTCATGTCTGCATATCAATATTATCATATGATTCCTTGAATGGTATAATTATGTATATTCTAATTTCTAGTTATAGTGTTATATAGTTTCTGTTATGTTACAATAACCATTTATTACCATGTCCATTAATATGTAGTTATATGAGTCTTTTTGGTTCCTCAGACTAGAAGATTGGACCTTTCGTCTAACTCTATGCCAGAATCCCTTCCATCTATCTCCAGCCTCTCCCCTTTTACACTCCTGCTGACTTGCTCCCCAGACCCATTCTCAAGACCCTCTTTGAACCCATCTGCCATCCATGAGACCACACGAGCCCTTTCCTACACTGATACACCTGTTAATAGGCAGAGGCCTGTTCCTTCTGCTAAGTGCACTTAAAACTTAATGATATGTAGTCATTACCTTGCAGTTTTACTCATTCCTTATTTACATTGGTGAATGTAGTAACTCCCATTCTTGAATTGAATTTGAGGTTCTTTTTTGCATATTATTTCCTGTAAGTGTGAAATATTGCAGAAAATACATGCACTTCAGTAAGTTGAAAGTTATAGGCAAATAAATGGAAATGAGGATGGTAGGAGCTGTCTGTCTGTCTAGGAAACCATTAGAACCATGCAGTCCATGGTACATTCTCCAGAGTGTGGCATATGTGTGAGTTTTATGTGTAGAGAATAACATTGAAATTATTTAAATGATACAACCCACTTATAATATTCTAAGCATTTATATATGAAGTTGCGACATTGTCATTGTTACATGTTAATATCAAGAAATATACATCATGATGTCAGACAGAAATATTTTTTAATGTAACTAAGTTATAATCTATGAAAAAAGGATACCTTTATAGTTGTTATCAATATATTATATTCTTGGTAATGGACCAAAAACGCAAGTAGTTACTTCTTAAATTTTTGTTGGAAAAAGGTTTATTTGACCAGCATCATTTCTATTCATATCAGCCGAGAAGCTGTATACAAGGACACATGTCCATGCAACAAGTGCAGAGGAGAGGTCCATCAGAATCATAAAATAAGATTCCAATGCCTATTACAACACAGGGTACTAGAGTAAACCCTGAAAAAGCAGTAAGGATAATTAATGTGTGTATTGTTCTACACAATTTGAGCATCAGTACTGGTTTGTTTATGCCTGAAGAGACTGAAGACCGTTGTGATCCAGGAAACCTGCTGCAAATGTAGATCCACCACTTCCAGAAAATCCACCTCCCAGAAAAAAGGGAAGTGTTACAGGAGGCAAGGCATATCTGGCAAACACTAATTGACCGCCCATGGCAGAGGTAAGGTTTTGAGAATGTGGTGGAATGGCTTGTCTTCCAATGGCACTTGGAATAATTTTGAACTGAACTTTAATAAAACTTGTTTAAAGGGTGTCCATGTATGACAGTGGTACATGATTTATAGAGTATGGTAATAAAATGTTCACGTTTTAAACTTTCATAGGGGATTTTTTTAATCCATTCCACAAAATTAATAATTCATCAATAACCAAGGCTAGGTTCATTACATAACCTAGCTTTGGTTATGGATGAATGCCCCAAGTTTTGCTTTTCATCTTGCTAGGATACATTTTTTACACTCATCTCTGATATTTAGCATTATTTTATGTTGATCAGATAATTGACCTTTTGTCACAATGCTTTATGCACTTTTACACTAGTTTACTACCATGCAAATTAAAATATATATGTATCTCAAAACTTAAATGTCTAGGTGACATGTATAAGAGGATTTCTCATTCCATTCATGCTTTTAGAATGTTCTTGCTCACCAATACTCTATATGCATTGCATTTGAGAATCAGCTATATTTTATCTGTCAACTAAGTAAATAATCAGTGTAGACTTAAAAGACACCTCATGATGCCATGTTTCTGATTTGTTTTTCTTTTCAGGGTTTTGATGCTGCTGTTCTTCAGACTACGTGGCACTCCCCTTGACCATAGAGGGTTTGAACATACATGCAGTTGGATGTTATTAACTCATGCTGGATTTGAAAAGACCTTATCTGCATGTCAGTGATAGCCATTGGAATGGAATAGGGATTGATGACATGTAGTCAAAGATGGCATTCTCCACTCAATCAGCATGCTCCTGCTCAACTGCACTAGTTAGGAGTAGATGGCTGCATGAGACAACGGTGTCCAGAATAAAAGTCCAGAGTTCAGTCACATGCAATGTTGGGTCAGTGATGGTTTTACATTGTTTGCTTTTGGGTGCAAGACTTTGATACTGGGCACTGTTGTTTATTCCAATAGGCATGTACTCTACCCTGATGCAGCTAAGTTAATCTCTAATTCTCTGTAAAGTGGGGAGTAACACTCCTTTTGGTTGAATAAAAGTTTTTTCTACGATATTAGAAAATGATGTCTCCTTGTCGATGAAGAGAAGACCAAATACATGAAAATTTCATCTTCATAGAGGAAACAGAGAGTTGTAAAACAATAATTGGGAATATAATTTGAGGGTGTCAGAAATCTTATGCACCAGAAAGTTATTATGAACAATAAAAGTAGCTGTGGACACTCCCAATAAATATCATACCAGCCTATGAATGATAAGAATAAGGTTTCTGAATCCTATCCCTCTGTGATCAATCAAATTTAATTTAAGGTAAGCCAATGACTATTTGACAAATTACCTCTTCTCAAATTAATTGTCAAGTTGAAAATTTATTATTTTTCTGATAAGGTCAGCAGTAATATATGGAATTGAGACATGGATGTAATTCAAGATTGATGAAATGCTGATATATAAACAAATCATCTATGTTTTTTGAAAAAAATCACCTACTTGGCACCTATTGTTCAAAAAGAAGTTTTTATTTTTTAAATATGCATAAGAAACTCAGCTTTCCATTTATATAAATTAGAAACCCATCTAAATGATGAGAGATGCTGTAGCTCTAATAGTTTATAAATAAAAGGTACACCCTTTTTCAAATATCAAGATTAGGAATTTTTTTATTTGTCCTTATCAGTACAATATATAAAATTATAATCCTTGGAAAAGAATCCACTTTTTTGCTCCTGAAAAATGTCGACAACTAATGGCAGAATTCCATTTCTATATGATATGTTGGTTGGGATAAACAAAGGTAATATCTCAATAACTAATTTATATTATTTTAATATAGCTTACTGTTGGATAGAAAATGTGAAAGACTTATTATGCATTATAAAAATAGCAAAAAACTCATTTTTGCATTAAATATGTGATTTGCAAGAAACATCCATTTTTCATGGTTTTCCCACTTTTTTGCAATAACTTTTCAAATAAATTTTTACTATGAGATCTCAAATTAATAGTCTTTTAAATATCTATAACTATTATTCTAAATGTTTTTATTTAATTCATTACCTCAACTTTTGGGCTAAAGAAAAACTCTTTTAGCAATTTGAGCACCCGTAAAACTGAAAAGAAATCAAATTTCAAGTTGCAAACATATTGTGCAATCTTCTACTATCTCTTTTTCACTGAAGAATGGGTCCCATCCCTGAATTTTAACCCAAAAAAATCTCTATTGATAGTAAGTACACTTAGAAGATATTCTAAATGACCAATGTACCCTCTAAAAATATATAGTCCATACAATAGAACATAATATTCTCTTCTATCTGCGAAAAAGATCAGTACATAAGCAGTTCAAAATAAATGTACCAAAAAGATCAGTTCTGTATCCAATCCATATCTTTATTTATGTTAACACTAATTACTTAAACAATAATTTGTTAACAAATAATTATTGAAATAGGAAATTTGGAGAAATAGCATTGTTCACAGTGGACATGTTTTTTTTTTTTACAGCTGTCATAATTACAATAAACTTCTTGAAGATGCTACTACCAGACATTTATTTGCTTACATCACATTTTTTAGTATGGCAAATACTTTGGTCACTTTGTATTGGGTAGGAACTCTTCCACTTTCTAGGAATAGTGTGGTATGACCTATTTTTGTTATATATTTTTTAGTGTAGTCTTACAATTGAAATAAACCTAATTTTTAATGAATCGTTAGAATCATTTTGTGGTATTTTTAGGAGGAGTAAAAGGTATTTTCAAAGTTAATTACTGTACCTATGCTCTTGTTTGTTGGAGATAATTTAGTAGAAAGACCTGTTGCAATTGATGTACCAATTAATCATTCTTAACGTTTTAATTTTTTACATGATATTTACTTTACACCAGCAGGAAGACCAGAAGGCAGTAACATAATCTTCACCACAGATTCCTTTTAAGAATCCAAGCTCTTTTTTTCAATTTTGAAAATTTTCTGGATTTCTTTTCACAGGAACAGGAATTTTTTTGTCATGTCACGCAAATGTTTACTATATCCTAATATTTTTTCTTCCCTACTGCTGATATGGTGAATTGGTTTTTCTCTGTATTCCAATGAACACATTTTTTTTCAAATTTGGTTCTAACTACCATATCTTGCAAAAGATATTTGAATCACATCCAGACCCTTTGATATTGATTCAATATCTTCCTGAGAGAAAATGCAACTGTATGGCACTTGATGTGTTATCACTTAGTAGTCAGTAAAGATGCTAAGTCTGGCGACCATAATGCTGATTTGACTGATTATTGACCAGATCAGATAGCTGATGATGGAAACATCAGTAGAAGGAAATTTGGTCTGCAATTAATGTTTATATAACATAGGTTTACATATTCATTTTCTAAATTGACTTATTTGGTTAAACTATTTTCTTTACTTAAAAATTTCTGGAATCTCAGGTTGGTGGATTGTGTTATATAATTAAGGAATTTCTTAACTGTTGGTGTCATCATTAAAGTTGTAAAACATACCCAATATTGTATTGTTAAACTGCTGAAAATTTTTAGACTTTTTTACTCCAGACGTGGACTTACCTCATTGGGGTTTTACATGCTGCAGGTTTCAGTATACTACAGGAGGGTGAGGATTTCAGTAGTATCGGAAGTGGTAAATGATTCTTGCCTTGTTGAAAATTTTAGGCTTACTTGAATATTTTCCACATGGTATCAGTTTATGATTTCATCTTACATCAATGCAAGAGAGCCACACTGTGGAGAAAGCAGGAAACTACCATGCTATCATAGCATCAGCTGATCGAATCATCTTTGACTAGATTCATCTTCAGGGAAGGTACAGATTAATAATTTTTAGTAACTAGACCCATTCGTTCATTGTGCTGGTATTAAGTTATGTTACAGATTGTAATTGTAGACCAACAGGAGTGCATTATCCAGTAATAGTCTTATTCTCCATGTTATATTATTTACCTAAACTAGTTTTACAACTTTTCATTACCATTTGGCTCTTAAATTATCAACAAGGGCACTATGAAATCTGAAATGAACAGTACATACCTGACCTAGAATGCTATGAGATTATTAATCCTCTTTTGTTCATGCTCTTTAGACACTGAATTTATCATTCTTTGTATGGTGATTTTTGACTTTGAATGACTTGTCATGATTCAACAATTTTTTATCATTCATGTGTCTAAAGACCATTGCTCTTTTCCAATCAGTTAACTTTCAGCATTATAACAATGTATGCATCTGTTAATCTCCTGTTCTCATTTTTATGATTTTCACAATTTGGGTAATAAGTGTTTGGGAATCATTCAGATATATTTTTTGCCTTTTTCAAACTTTGATATGGAAATAATGCCCAGGAGTATATAATCTATCAAGACTTTTGTTTCACAACAAAATACTTGATAGACAACATAAAAATGGTATTAAAATATAAAGTTCAAAGAGCTTTTGATATGTTTTATTTTTATTTACTGCTTGGTTGATCAGTTTTAGTTAACAAATTTCCATTAAATTGAAGCTACACCTTTTATAAATTGTGATTATGGATACCATATGAAATTAAGCTTCCTGATTAAAGCTTATCAGAAAAAATAACAATCATGTATTTTAATGATCTTAAGTTTTCAAGTTACAGTCTAAAAGAGGTTATTTTTAGATCAGCATCTCATTTTGTTAGTGTTCCCTTGCAAATAATATTGTCAATCATTTAGAATTTTGAATGCCCCATTTACATATTTATTTCTGCTAAACTACAAGGATGACTATTCTCTCCCATGTTACTACCATAAGGAGGAATTTCAGGGATATCCTAATTGCTTTATTGTCTTTTTTACCGTATGAGTTTGGCATTTTTGCATATTATGGTGCCCATTTCTTCCTAGGTCTTCTATATGAGAAAAGGAATAACGTACTCCGTATTTTTCCACTTGATTTTTAATCTGGTACAACTAGTTTCAACGCTATGTCGTCAATATCATCCTGATGATGACGCCGTATTGTTGAAACTAGTTGTACCAGATTAAAAATCAAGTGGAAAAATATGGAGTACGTTATTCCTTTTCTCAGAAATGGATTT
>WURS02022451.1:0-11906 GCA_011762765.2 Rhinocypha anisoptera | reverse complement strand
GCCTTCAACGTTATCACTGAGCATGGCACCTGCTCTCTTGTATTTGGTGTGGTCGGGCTGGTCATCTCACTCGGTCTCTCTCTCCCTCGGCAATTGCAAAAAATGACCTGGCTTTCCCTAGCCTGTATGTGATGTTGCCCAAACATTAAGACTGAAGCTAGCCAGAGCTGACCATGTTATACAGCTTTCATCAGTATCATGGCAGCTGTCCTAGTGACCATGATTGCGGTTGGCATTCAGAATTCCCATCTCTCGGTCCAGGCTACTAAACAGACAACTCTGGTGAACGGTTTCACTTCCGTCCTCAACATTGTCTTTGCATATGGTGCGTTCATTGTCCTTCGAGACACAGTCCTAATCTAACAATTCACAGCCAGTCACAATACCTTTTTTAATATGATGACCGAACTCGAGGACTACAGACAATTCCCCAAGGCATTGGTGTTGTTACAGTCCATTGATGTGTCTGTATATATCGTCACGGCTGTAGTCATTTATATCTACGCTGGTGACGGAGTAGCCTCTCCAGCATTAGGGTCTGCTGGTCCATTAATTGCCAAGGTTGCATACGGAGTTGCTCTACCTACAGTACGTTCATTTTCAGCCCCCAAGCGACTACAAGGTCAATAACTGAGTCCATAGATTGTTATTGCTGGAGTCATCTACGGGCATATCTGCTGCAAATCGATATACATGCGTATCTTCGCAGGTACCGATCACATGGGCAAGCGCAGCTTCATCGCTGTCGGATCCTGGGTTGGAATTGCAACGGCGCTCTGGGTTCTCGCTTGGGTTATTGCTTCCGCAATCCCGGTCTTCAATAACCTGCTTAGCTTGATGGTTTGTTCTCTTTTTCCTTCTCATCTAGTACTATGATACTGACTGCTACAGGGTGCGCTGTTTGCTAGCTGGTTCAGTTTTGGCATTCCTGGCATTTTCTGGCTCTATTTGAATTGGGGGCAGTGGTTTTCATCAGCCCGGAAGATCATGTTGACCATGCTGAATATAGGCTGCTTCTTGGTTGGTGCCGTTCTGGTAAACTCAATTCATCCCTTCTTGTTTATTCACACGACTAATCATGATTTAGTGCGGACTGGGCGTCTACGCCTCTGGCATGGCCATCCACAACGACGCCGGCAGTGCGAGTTTCTCGTGTGCAAATAACGCGTAGACCATTGATGAGCTGGACTCAATTCACACCCCTTTCAAACAAGATGTCTCCCACCTAGTGTACAGACAGTGATAGTTTAGACTAACCCATAGACTTTGTGACATCTCCGTCTAAGGCTCCGTAAATGGTAAGAGAACAGCATATCCAAATCCCCGCATCCGCCGTATTTGAGCATTTGCGGGGGAGGCGTAAATTACAGGAACCATGGCCTGAAATGCTGTCTGGCATTTCTCGATGAACTCAATTCATGCGGAGGAACGGCGTGGAGATGGGCGTGTGTCAACACTGCTAGTTATGGTAGCCATTGCTATCAAATATCCACAAATATCCACATCGGGAGGCCTGCCGGTGGGCAGTTGGATGGGAGGAGCTGGCTACCAGCAACTGAATACATAGAAATAACATGGAAGAGCAATGAATTGAAGATGTTCAATCTGCTCATGCCTTTACTTTCGCCACGATGGCGTCTCTTTCTGCCAGGCCTGTGCCATTGGCAATGAATGCCATTCCCAAGGGACGCCATCATCTCAACCCAAGGACGAGCATTACTACTAGAGTGCTCTGGTCTCGCCGGACGTCATCTACTTCCACTCCAGGCATAGGAGTCTCCGGGTCCGGGAATACTGCAGATCATGTCTCTTCCGGCAAGCACAGCAGCAATGACTCTGCGCTCTCGGTCCTCCCAACCCGAATGCTCCTCCGCTCCTTGATCATCAACACCATCTCCTCGCATCGCTTCCTGCTCAATCCTGCCCTTTCTATCCTCTCGGTCCTCTGCAAACCAGGGAATAACTGGTTCTTAAACGTGGAACGCAATTCCATCCTGCGCGCGATCGTGAAGTCGACGTTCTACCGGCAATTCTGCGCTGGCGAATCCCCAGCCGAGACCAAGGAAGTCGTCCAGGGACTCAGGAATCTGGGTCTTCGCGGCATCATTCTCAATTATGCAAAAGAGACGGTATTTGACTCGAAGAACAAATCAGAGCAGGGACTTGGTGTGAAGGAGCGTAAACAATCCGATGTTGGGTATTGTCCATACATTGATGAGTGGCGGAAGGGAGCGTTGCAGACAGTCGATCTGCTGGGGAAGAGTGACTTTCTTGCTCTGAAGTGAGTACCCAACTGTTCCTGGTATTATACACTGGTTTATCCTAACAATCGGCTAGACTGAGCGGTGCCGGACCGACAGCCACCAGCGCATTTACAGCAGGAGAACTCCCCTCGCAGCAGATGCTCGACGCACTGGACGAGCTCTGCACCAAATGCAAGAACAACGAGGTCCGTCTCTATATCGATGCAGAGTCGCAGCATTTCCAGCGCGGTATCACGAGGGTGGCGCTGGAATTCATGCGCAAATACAACTGCGACGGATCGGCCCTAGTCTACAACACCTACCAGGCATACCTGAAGAGCATGCCCGAGACACTATCCGCGCACCTAGCAGTCGCAAGCCAGGAAGGGTTCACATTAGGTCTGAAGCTCGTGCGAGGCGCCTATCTCGCCACCGATGAGCGCTCCCTCTTCCATTCCACGAAGGCCAAAACAGATAATTCATTTAACACGATCACGCAGGGCTCTCTCTGTCGGGAACTCTGGAAGTTTGGAACTGATAAGAACGCGGTCCCTTTTCCGTCTGTGAATCTGTTACTGGCGAGTCATAATAGGACTAGCCTACTTGGAGCACGACAGCTACACCAGCAGCGCTTGGGCGACGGACTGCCCACCGTGCCTGTGACGTTTGCTCAGTTACATGGGATGGCCGATGAAGTGAGCTTCTCACTTCTACAAATGAAAAATAGTGATGGAGTAGCGCCGGAGGTGTACAAGTGCTCGACTTGGGGTTCGATGCCGGAGTGTATGGCGTACATGTGCAGGAGGGCTGTTGAGAACCGGGATGCGGCCGGGAGGACGCAGGATGAGTTTGCTGCTTTGAAGACTGAAGTGGGGAGGAGGGTCAAGAGCGTTTTTGGTTTGAGTAGATGATATATAATCATGCGTTGTGCTCTTAGTATTCTTGTTTGGGGGACTCCTGTGCCCTAAGATTTCAGTAATACGTTTTACGAAATGGGCACTCTAATACGAGCACCACAGTGTTTGCGAATGCTTTTGAGTAAGAGTTATTTCTCAACTAACATATCTATCTTATCTCGAGCCTCTATGTTAACACAGATAACACGCAGTTGTTAGATATCTGCGAGCATGGGGCAAAAGAGCAGTGGCTGTTGGTTCTGGAACCTGGATGCTGCCCAACTCTAAAGATTCCGGAAACCGGGAAACTTCCCGGTCAATATGCATAAGCATGTATGTATCTTTGCCCTCCTCACTGGTCCAGTTCGAGGGGGCAGTGCGCCCTGAGCCACGGGATGATGAGAAGTTTGTCGTTACTAGTACGGTGTAAACTCTACTCATCTAGGCAATGAACTAGACAATGAGGACCAAAGGGGGCTTGTGAAGAAAATGTCTGGGACATCAATAATAAGCAGAGCTGTGTTGAGTTAATAGCTATGTTGCTTACTATCACCGGTAACCTTGCCGAGCGTGTTCCTCACCGTCCCCGTCATGATATCGGGTCCGTACCCGGTGGGTCAGAGATAAACATAGTTAACTGCATACTAGTCTGATACCGTCAATTGGGCAAGTTATGCGCCTGGCCTCTTGTGTGGCGATACTTCGGTGCACAGGATATACACACTACACAGGAGACAGGGCGACACCAAGCTGGAATGGCCAGGCAAACTGCTCCTACCTCTTACTCCTCCAATAAGAAAATAGAAATTGTCATTGCCATTCTTGAGTTTGAATCTCGGTCCTGACATAAGCTGGCAATGAACTAGCAAATAGTTTATTTATAAACCCCTCTTTAACTCGCTCAGCGGTTTGGCCCAAGTAGAATCAACCAGCCAGTTGAAAGTAGGTTCATTCTCTTCGCTGTGCTCCTGAGGTGACTGATGGCGGTATTGTTCTTTGTCAAGATGCTGGATGCCGAAACCCTTGGCTAGCATGGTACAAGGAACAGGGCACAGAAACATTAAAGGCAAACAGAGTACAAGGCAAGTTAACGACAAGCGACGTGTATGGTGCAAGGTATGACTCTAATGTATATGCCTCAGAATACTCATTGATTAACATGGAGTATCGAATCATTGCTCGGAGAAGAAAACCGCGTATCATCATTGTAGTTCTTCCTTCGCTCATGGTCTCCAGTGTCCCCATTCTCTTCGAACCAGGTGTATCTGGCCTTAGGGTTGCTATGATCTTCATCCAGATCTTTCATGTCGAAAATGACCAGATGATTCCAGTCAGACAAAGCTCCGTCCTTGACTCCAAGAGCCCTGAGGTATTTCTTCACTTGCTGGGTGAAGATTTTGCCGTCCTCTCCCAGGCGAGTACCGTCATCCAGGAGATGTGCTTGTGCGCACTTCTTTTTCTCCTCGCTGTCAGTTCTCGCTGTCGCCTTCTCGAAGTCTGCTCGGGAAAGCAAATTTGGTGCTTTCATCTCCAGTACTGCAAACGCCACGGGGGTTCCATTGTATGGCTGGAACGTCCATCGTTAGTTGGTCCTCATGATCGTGCCTCCCTTATAGACTAGGTCGAGACTGCTTTCTACCTGGCTATGCTGCAAATGCCGATTGATTGTGTGGTTGACCTGATAGAAGAGATGAAGAATGGCCTGGGCTGTCACATCCATTTCTGTTTTGATCGTCGTCTGTCGCCGCGGGATGGCTGCCTGTTGGCAAAGGATGTCATCCTCCTCCAGCCTCGTGCTCCTTAGATAATTACGGCCGTGTTTCAAGATTTCCTCGGTTTCCTCCCATTTCAATGCCCTGAGTAGCTCTTCTTCCTTTGTTGGGGCTGCCACGGAGGCTTTTTGGTATACTGCTTCATCGTGGACTAGGCTGCGGGTCGACTGGCGGGTCCATCTTGTCCCTGTAGGCGATTGCACGCGTTAGTAGAGACGGTGGAGAGTCTATGGATGGATGATCTTACACGTAATGTTTCCGCTTTCCTTTTCATGTACCATAGTTTGATTTGATGGGGTTGGGAATCGAAAGCTGTGTTGTAGCCATGACAGCTGTGCTATAAGGTAGGAAGGATGAGCGAAACGAGAAGGGGCTCACGATACTTCAGGGGGAAGAAAGAGAAGGAGAAGAAGAAACCAGAATGGCCATGGAGAAATGAAACTCGTGTCCCTTTCCCCAGAAGGTAATCAACACAGGACCGGAGAAAACAAAACTTGACAGTACAGTACAGCGGACAGAGTACAGACGATGGGCAGACAAGGTTGGAGATGAAAAAGAGATGAAGTGAGAGAGGAGGCGAAGAAGGAACAAGAAGGAGACGGAAGAAGAGGGTGTGTTATTCACTGCTGGCCTATCTACTCTGATACAAATCAGGTCACCAGACTTGGCCATGGGAGACCATATTCCAGGCTTAATGCAAGCAAAAGTGAATGACTGTAAGCTCATTTATGGATGTTTTATACTTGATTGTTTTTCAAAGAATATAGGCTGCTTGATTGATAAGATTAGGGTAGGGCAACTTGCTGACTTTTTCTGAGACTTCATATTGATCACTTGAAAAGACTTTTCTGCATTAACAACTTCTCAACCTATATCCAAGTTCCAACTCTAGCTGAACTTGACAATCAAACATGATGCTCACTGGTGACTTAAACCTGAAGTGGGAGCTACCCTCCAGGTTTGTTGAATAAGATATTAAGGGGTGGGTGTTGGCCAGTGGAGCAGCCACATTAAAAGGTGGCATGGTCCATTTTGCACGTTGTGAGCATCAAGTTGCCAATCTATATGGCTCTGTTGGCTCTCTTATCTTGAAAGGAGTCATCAGCGCTCTTAAGAGCTCAAATGGAATTTACAGTCTGTTGTCCCACCTAAATTATCTCCTGGCTCTGTACTTATCCCATATGAATGCGCAGAAGATATGGAGTTTGAGATAGCAACCTTACCTGACCTGGTCAAATGTTCATACGCCACCAACGATCCAGATTTCCTGTCAACTCTGAATTCAACACTGTCTTGGATCTGTCTCGTAACGCGGAATAAAATTGAGAACCACATTGCATTGAGCACAGGTTACTGGCTCGGAGACACATTCCACCTGTGTCCGATGGAAATTACAGAATGGTCTTGTAGCTGGACTAAGACATTTAACCAAGCTGTAGTTGCTTGTCTTGACCATACTGTTCCTGAGGACCCATTTCTCCTTACAAGCTTTCCAATAGCACACCAGCTGGCAGCTGTTCATAAGCCCGTACAAGTCGACCAGGGACTGATTTACCATGGAGGGATTACTGCACTGGTCCCAATTAAGATGCGGTCAGATCGAAGCATCCTCTGGAAATTTGAGGAGAGCGGCGATTCACTTCTCATGGTTCACAATATAAAGTGCATGCAGAGGCGCTGGTACCAGAAGCGATCCTGGTACCAGACCCTGGACCTTGATGTTCTGCAGTCTGCCCCGGCACTGATTAGCTGAACAGTCTCTTTGTTGAAGTACTTTACTTGCTTAGGGGAATATACATGATTTTAGATTGTAATGACGAATGATTGGATGATTTGTCAACTCACTACACCTATTTTACCGGAAAGCACGTAGTCAGAAGTTAGTTGAGTTGAGGAGAGGGGATCCTTAACTCTTAATCCTTGAATCGACACATCACAGTAGCGAATCTGTAGCCGGTTTTTGAGGACAAACACATTCAACTGCATGCACTCTATTCAGGGAATTTCCAAGTATGACGAGAAGGACATCGGGAACTTACGGGATGGAGCTATCTCTATTGCATCAAACGTTATTGCCGATGTTTTTAAATCAAGTCGTCTGTCAGGCCTGGAATATATTACCCATGGGTGGTACAACCATGTCTTTTCAGTTGTGTACTGGACGGTACGTGACTTGTGATCTCGCTTTACACATATTTCTCTCCTCCTGTCGTTTATTCTTGTAGTGGGATTGATGCTCTTTCAGGATCTGTCTCAAGGAGGCTGCCGGGACAACAAGTTCATACTTCTCATTTCAAGAGAGCTGTCTTCACTCCAACCACACCAGACTCGACATGAAGTTGCTTGTTTACATTTCTTGAACAAGAATGTGCCACAAATATCAGCGCCAAAGGTCTATGCTTGGACGATGGGAGTTCCAACGCGGGTCCGGCCTTTATCGCACAGGAATTCATTGAAGGCCAGAATCTCAATGTCGTCTGAACTGACTTGACTGAGGAGCAGGGAAAAGTCATATCATGCGAAATTGCCAACGTTATTAGTGATTTTGGCGAGAAAAGGTTTAATTGTGGAATTGGTGGACTAGCAATTGATGCATCCGCAGGACCGACTATTGAAGCTGCAAAGATATTCAATGGCAGGTATGCATCTACTCTCCCTACTAACACTGCCTTTATCATTGTGTCCCTTTCTTCCTAAGGATATCTTAGACAAAATTTTATTCCCCAGACTTCTACAACAATCCCCCCGTACATGGACAGCACCGGAGTATATTCGATCCTGCTACGACCGCGAGATATCCTTCTACACTCACGCAGACGACACCGACCTCGAACCCATTGCAAAAGCATTCGAAGAAGCCTCAGTCTCCTCGTTCATATCGCAACTACAACGCGCGAACGCGACGCCATCCTTGAAGACGACGCTGTTTTCGAGAAGATCGATGCGGAGCCTCTCTCGTATTGGTACATGAGGACTTCCATGCCAGCAATATGCTGGTACGAGATGGGCATTTGGTGGGGTTCTTCGATTGGGAGATATCCGGAGTATCCCCTGAGTGAACTGCTAGGGGTCGCGGTCATTCTGCAAATCTCGGGCCCACGTCGCTACGGGAATGAAGAGTGGGCTGAGCAGGAGGAAGTGGAGTGGAAGGGTTATTACTTGGGAGAGGTTGAGCATGTGGCTAGACAACGGGGTTGGGCAGGGAAAGACAGCACAATGGTCATGGGTGGTGGGCATCATGTAATGCAGAAAGCGAGGTCGGTTATGTTTCCATGAGAAGGGAAGAGCCGCTAAGAGCGCACTGTACTTGGAACTCTTGAGCGTCACGCTAGGTCCGTTAGATGATTAGCATTGCAGCAGTGACATGTGTATCCCTCAACACAGGTAATATGTATCATATCCATTAATTGTAGATCAAATATATGTGGGATTGCTCCGGAGCCTGGAAATTCGTACGCGGGCTGGACACATGTATACGGATCGCAGAGAATTGACCGGCCCGGGGAAGTTTTACTGTAAACGAACTCTAATATCACACCCATGGAAATGATTCCCAAGCAAAAGCATCCAACTATAATGCACATAAGAGTCATGATTTGGATACAGTTCACTGCATCTCGGGCAAACCCGGAGCAACGCCGCGACATGAAGACATCTACACTGTACACCTGAGAACATTGGGGAAGATGCATCCCAAAGCGTCTTTTTTGCAAGGAAATAGTTGGAATTATTGCGTGTTTGTCCAAGTGGCTGAAATTCTATTAGGTCACACCCCAGAACTGTGTCTGAACAAGCCAATAGTTTGGCTGTAAATAGGGTACGGGTGCTGTATAGATGTCCCTGAAGATGCAGAAAATAACGCAGGAAGGAGTCATACTAGGTCTAGAATTTTTCTGTCAAATCCATGCTCAGCATTTCCAAAAATGGTTCTCAACAAATGTGTGAATCACATTCGAAAGGGGTAGGGGGTTTCATTTGACTTCCTCTGTAAAGAGTGTATCCGGACAGCCAACCTGCCACAACGCGTCTGTCTCATGTATAAATACTGCTCTATATTCCTTCTAGCCTGGGGAATAATCATATACAGAAACACATAATCACATTTTCTACCTCTAAACCAGCCTTTTGGACAACATGAGTCTTCAACTAGGAGCTGCCCGTCTCCCCTGTCTCAAGAGACAAATACCCTACTCTATCGTCACTAGAGGGTTTTCAACATCCAATTCTATACCAAATACAAGACACTACTCACAGGACACAACCCAAAAGTCGTCATGGACTCATCCTGTGTTAGTCCCAAGCGCTACCTACATTCTTTCCACTGGACTCTACTGATACAACCCAATAACAGATACACACAAGAGCAAATCATGTCCGTTCAAATCGCACATCGAAATGCGAAATGCCTACCCGACAAGCTAGCCCTTGGGACTGTCCGTTTCCTCCGCTGGGGAATGGACTTTGTCACCGGATACCGGGCAAATCCAGTTTCTGCCTCGAACCCTAATCCGATGACCGAAAAGAAATGGATCACAAGATTTATCTTTCTTGAGAGTGTCGCCGGTGTACCCGGGATGGTGGCCGGCATGCTCAGACACCTCAAGAGCATCAGACGAATGAAGAGGGATTACGGGTGGTGAGCATTCCATTCGCTGCCTCACTTCCAACCAAAGCATAAAGCTAATTAATTCGCTCGCAGGATCGAGACCCTCCTCGAAGAAGCATACAACGAACGCATGCACCTCCTCACCTTCCTTAAACTCGCCCACCCAGGCTGGCAAATGCGAACAATGGTCCTCGGATCCCAATGCGTCTTCTTCAGCGCATTCTTCCTCGCCTACCTCCTCTCCCCACGCATCTGCCACCGCTTCGTCGGGTACCTCGAAGAAGAAGCCGTGATTACATACACCAAGGCCATAAAGGACCTTGACAACGGATATCTCCCTCTTTGGAAGAACCTTGAGGCTCCTGCTATGGCTATCAAGTACTGGCAGATGCCGGAGGGGAAGCAAACCATGCGGTCTCTTCTGTTGTATGTGCGTGCGGATGAGGCAAAGCATCGCGATGTGAATCATACGCTGGGTAGCTTGGACCAGGATAAGGATCGGAATCCTTTTTCGGCCAAGTTTAGGGAGCAGATTGAGAGGGTTAATGAGGTTATTGATTCAAGGGTTCCGAGTGACCAGCAAGCACAAAGGGTGAAGCAATGATGGATGAAACAATTTAATAGTATAGAAGGAATTTAGTGTTAATTTTGGTTTTATATTTCAGTTTAATAAATACAAAATTGGCAACCAGGGCCATATAGTAGCGAAAGAAAGCCAACAGCGTACGATAAACACAGGAATGTAGACCAACCCGTAAATAAACTAGATTCCCTCCTGACAATCATCGGCCCACAGGGAAGACATATAAGCCAAGCCAATCAACTCACGGGCTCGTCTGTACGAATAGTTCCCCTCCTGCTCCATATCATCCAGAATCCTCGCTCGCTGGTTATCATCAGATAGCCCGTCCACCATATACAGTCCCAGATCCCCTGCTGGAGCCGCACCCCCTTGCACTTCCAACACATCCCACCGATCGAGGTACTTGGTGATTGATTCGTCCGGCATTTGCTTCAAAGTTGAAAGCTGTTGACTAGCCGTGGAAAGTTCGGTACCTCCGTCTTCCGTATCGCCTCGATAACGATCCAGAAACAGCTCTTTCAGCTTCGGCCAGTCTGTTCTCGTCGATCTGGGGAGTTTGCTATACCATCGCTCGGCTTTATCCAGTAGATTCTGTCTGAAAAGGATCCGGCGCTCGCGGTCTAGGTCTTGTATATCACCTGTTTTTGAGTGCTCCACCGCGTAGTCGATGTCCTCCAGGTATTCCTCTGCATCCTCGTGGCCATCTTGGTGGCCGTAAAACTGCTTGATTCGGCTTGTCATTGCGCTTTCTGTTGGTTGTTTCGATGAGGGGATGTTGAGACGTCGCTTGCTATGATGGTATGAGGTCATGGTCCAGTTGGGTGATTCCATGGTTCTCTTAGTGGTCTTAGGGAAGTTTATTCCAAACCCCCGACCACTCAGATCTACAGGCGACATATCTTGCAGTCGCGTTATCTCCTAATATGTTCCTCTGGCCGCCATCAACTAATCGTGTGCTTCCCTTCCCATGGCATTCGCTTGGTCAAATATAAAGATACCTTGAGTGTGAGTAATATTTTTTCGAAACCGCAAATCCACAACGACGGTTACGCCTTTGCTCGCTCGTTGCAGGGGGTGTTGGACATTCTATTCCGTTGTTGACTTTAGTGCTAAAGTCGCCTTGTTCCGGTGGTACTTGTTGCTGCTAGAGTTAGGAAGAGATTGCTGTTGGCTGAATGTTAGAGTCATTCTTTCGGCATCTGAGACTGAGGAAATTGTCAGTATCCAGACGGAATAAACTATTGCTTACATCATTTCTTGCACTGCCTGTTTTGGTCTTTGTGCAATTGGTGCCAATCAACACCCCGGAATCTGCGTCAAGCTACACACACAAAAATTTGGCGCGCGGACCAGTGCTCATACCTTCGTATATCGTTGTTTGTTGTTGACCAACTCGACTCTGTGCCTCGACCATATCTATTTTCTCAAACCATTTGGATCTTATGCTCCTCCTCCTTTCAAGCCTCAGACCGTCCACTACCAACTCAGACTACAGTTGAATACTTGTTGGCTAAAGGCAAATTACAACTCGCCTTTCTAATCGAGTTAGGATACATTCAGCTAACACGCCACTGCTTGATAGGAACATGGATAACAGAGACCAAGACGGCCCCAACCACCACACTGCCAGTGTCAGCAACCTGAGAGAGTTCGTGGAGAGAGGTGTGATTCAAACTGTGATCATATGGATCGTGTTCAATCCTTTTATACCTTCTTTGAAAACGAGGATAATAGTCATTCTGTTCTCCCGCTTGCGTTATTATTGTTTGCGTTTAACTGGTTATCGGACTTCTTGTACAGAAGATT
>WURS02022410.1:0-11907 GCA_011762765.2 Rhinocypha anisoptera | reverse complement strand
TCTCATGAGCATATGTATATATATATAGATATATATAATAGAAAATAAGGAAAGGGATAATGAACTTTAAAGGGGAACAAAAAATGAGGTGGATGGAAAGTAGTCATAAAGTGGATGGAAAGTATGAAACAGAACCTATCGATTGCGGGTCGAACGCGCTTCCAAGTACACAATCGAAAACTCAAATTTCACTGTACACATTGATGATAAAGTTGAATCATGCATGACGATATTTCGGAGGTAATAAAAAATGTAAATGGAAATGAAAACTGATCCTCCTTGCAGATTGGAACGCAATTTAAGGCCAGAAAGGAAAAACTGCAGAAAAATAATGATAATAATAATAAAACGTATTTTTTTGTCAATATTGAGACTAAGTAGTTCCTTCTTCCACCTCTAACCCCACAAATATGGTCTAGGGAAACAAAATGACTGATTTCTTTGGTTATAAAACCTCTCGAAAGTCAGAATGACTATGTAACCTTTACCATATTTTCAAATCATCACACCATGAAAGACCAATTGAAGCCCCTTTCAACCGAATGGCTAAAGAAAAGGTTATGGGCGCGTAAATGTTAGCGATTATAATCAACTTCTGCGCATAATACCAGCTTAACGCTTACTAGCTTCGTAGATGGTAAATTTATGTTCCTCCTTGCGCTCTCGCGAATGGAACCATACGCTCCATTTCCGTTTCTCCGCAGTTCAGAAAACTCTTTAGGCGAACATTTCGTCGTCCCTTACGAGCGTATCAAAGCACATTAAAGGAATGTGCTAAAGAATTAAGGAATAGTGCGACTTGAAACGAAAATGAGTTGGAGTGGAAAATTGGTTGAAGAAATTCGAAGGCAAGCAAAATAATACTCGTCAAGGGATCCAATAGAAAGTTCCAGCGATTGGTTTCGCTCGGTGCCTGACATTCGATATTATAATGAAGAATTAGAGGGTAAGCTGTATTATTTTGGGATATGGCCTAGGGGGACACTATATGGCGAGTTTGGTAGAAGAGCAGAGCACGTGTGCAATTTCCCAATGTAATTAATTGGGTACGAAGTGGTATGTAACACTCAGCAATTGATGAAAGCTACGCAGGGAGACTAGTCAGCGCGGTGAGCAAATTATTGTTACTTGGCCGAAAATTGGAGTTTGCGAAATTGGAGTATATGTCAAAGCAAAACAAGAAAGAAGTGTAAATGATGGTTATCAAACATAATACAATCCAAGTGGTTCAGAAAATAGGTTCTAAACCACTTGGAAATTTAATTCTATGTCTAATTTCTATGCGTTTTGACGATTTAAAACTAAAGTGGTAACTAATTTCTTCTGGCAAAAATCTCAGTAAGCATATTGTAGGAGAGTAATTAGAGAAAACCTCATGGATAAGTTTCGCTTACTGTATGAAATCGGGGAAAAACCCTTTGATAAACATCGTTGGGTTATTATCATAACTAAAACTTTATCCACTAACTATACTCGCCGAACTGTGACTTGATAGGAAATTCGTTAAAACTATCAACAATCGCAATTATTAATATATCCACCAAATCATCAAATCTGAATTTAAACATTTCTGGTCCATAAGTATATCTGAATAATAAATCAAAATTATGAAGAAGAAGTCAAATGTTTCTATTGTTTTCCCAAAAATGTAGCTATTAGTAACTTGACCTCAAGGAGAAAAAATTTACCTACCATTATAGTTATTTTCATTGGTTGTAGTTTAGAACCTAGCTTTATACTGCGTTAAATGTTAATGCTTTCTTATCAAAATTGTAAGTAGTAAATAACTGCACCATTCTAATATTTCTAAGAATTTTTCATTTACAAACTGGATAAAAGCTGGAGTAAAAACTATATCCCAATTAGTCTGGTGATACGACACAAAAACAGGTATGGTGTGCTGGAAACGTTCCATATTCATAGGAAAGCTATATGGAATTTCCCACTTGGTAAAACTTTTTTATTCAGGAATAGTTTCAGTGTACTGAGAAATTTTCAAAACTTGAAAATGGAGTAGTACACCGAAGCTAGTCGCATTACAAAAGTTTTTAATAAGTGGAAAATTGTGATTATATCCTTTTCCTACTACTATTTTGAGATTATGAGTTTAAATTAAGTTTATATAATTATATAATGGTAAAAACATTTCTCTTAAAGTCGAACATTCAATTCATCTCAAATAGCGTAATGACTCCGACTTCTATCATTTTGAAAGTAACAAAGTAATAAATTTCATTTAAACACAAGTGTCCATTTTAAGAATACATATATGCCTATGTTCGCAACAAAATTTTGGAAATTATTGGATACTACCTCAGAACCCATGTTTGTCAGTATTTAAAAAATATCAAAACTATTTTCCTCTGTTGAACGAAATATATAATTTGAGAGCAAAGGAGAGATGGAATGAATGAATTTGTTTCACCTGGTGATGGTAGGTGGTTGTAAAAATAGATGAAAGCACGTGATTATTTTTTTTATAACAAAAGCGCACTAATTACAGCTAGTAAGTGCACAACCTCGTTTTACCTTCAAAGGCCCGGGTAATTTTTGACTCCATAACTTCCTTCCAAAAATAATCAAAATTGGAAAGGTTTTCAGCCATTTGAAATTGAAGAAGATGTATAGAATTATCTGGCTAGATATTTCTTGAAATAGAAGTATATTTTAGGAGATGAACTAATCAAACCAATCGGCTAGGCACTTCTTAGATGATTCTAAAGCACCTACGGCATACGAGAAAATGGATATGATAAAAGAACTGAGAAGTATTAGTAGTATGCGACATAGATTCTCGAATCGCTCATTATCACTATTTTCACCCCATACAGCTAAGGTGGAAAGAGCACGTGGTAACTTTAAGTAAAGATTGAGTAAACTTACAATAAAAATGGAAATATGAAAACTTTTTAATTATTGATTTCACCAATGTGCAACGGGTAAAATTGTTCAATTTAAGCTTTATAAAATCATTAAGTTTAAAGTTAAAAACGCATCACGTCCATCTAGCAAAAAAAGTGTTGAATCAGCCATGACTCCGCACTTAACGAACATCAGAGATTATGGGGACGCTTTTATGGTTTCATGTCTTTTATAATATGAGGTAGTCACCTCTTGAGAGAGGCATTTTACAGATATAAAAAATTTTAAAATCTACGTAACAACCATTATTGCGTTTAATTTTCCATAGAATATGATATTCAAAATGAGTCTTTACTAAAGGCAGTGTATACATATACGTGGCCGAATTCGTATTATTTTTTTATCTTTATCACTAAAAAACTTTCTCAGGAGTATAAGATAATAAATTATTGGAGATACAAAGAAATAAATGAGGGTAGAGTCAATGCCAAGAATCAATTATCAATTATCATCAAATATTTCTTTAACAGGGAAGACCAGGCTCGCATTAAAACTATTAGATGGCATGAAGCCAGTCGCGCGGATGTGTCCGTGTGTAATAGAAAATTACTAGTCGCGAAGCTGTTAAGCCATTGTTATAAAAGTTAAAAAATCGTTTTGTTAGTGGTCGCAATGAGAGAGTCCTCTTCTCCTGAAGAGATATCCCTAATTGCTGGGTATTTGGCACGCTTATAAATAGGTAGCTGGCTGGTATCGTCAGCTTGCCGATTTATTCAGCAGTTGACCATTACCGCTCGGGAATATGCGACTTTTCATGGTTGCGTGAGCTCCCTCTAATTACAATACATACGTAATTTCACTTCCTCCTCTCCTTCCTTTCATTTATGTCAGGAGACAATTGAAACACTCGCCCTCTTTCCTTCAGTGCCTGGATACTCTAATGAGACGGAGTTTCTAATATCAATCGACTTAATAAACTTTATAGGTATGAGTAAATGTTGGGAGAGAGAAAGGGGGCCCAGTGGGTAGAGCACTTTGCTACTCGCACTGAAAAGGGAACCTGGGTTCCAGGCCCGGTGACATCCCTTAACAACTCCAGCAAAACTAATAGATAGATAGAATATAGGTGACTTTCTGAATATCAAATTTTTCAGGGAAACCGCAGGCGGCAAGATGAAAGGAAATGTGTGAATTTGAAGCCCTGATGTATAAATCTCCATATGCCGTTGGGCTTAGTACTAGATTATCTCTTTACCATCATCTATTAAATTGATCCACCAAAAATCACAGTATACAACCCCAACGTACTTACTTAGGTCTAAATGTAAGTATTGAGCAATGTGGTTCTTATTAAAGAGAGAAAGTAAGGTGGGTTATATTTCTCTTAACTCTGAGAGTAATCACGGAAACAAGGGAAAAGTTTAGCTTCAGAACTGAATATATCGTTTGGGTTTTTAAAAATTTTATTCCAGGACAGAATACAATAGCTGCTATCATCCCTGGCTACCCTCATTGGAGATGTTTGCCTCGAACTCATCTCCCCCGCTTTAACTTAATACCGTGAGACTGCTTGCATGTTCGAATTCATGAATTATCAAGATTCTAATTACTTTCCTTATTTTCTTTTCAGCTGACTCAAGGCATCTTCTGTGCCTCGGCTAAATAAATACTTCAGGCCACATAGTTGTTCATTTTAAAGAAAACCACTAAAGGAAGAATAGAATTTTACGTTACCGATCTTAGTTTAAAATTTGTATGCTTTTTGTAAGATGGAGTGAAGTGGTTTACCAAAAATTTAGTAAGATTCATCATCAATGAGCAATCGAAGATATAATTACACAAGCATTATCTGTATCATATTCAGTGATGAATTTCATAGTTGGATAAACAGGTGTCGCCTAAATAAGAAATAAAATGTATAAATAATAACGGATATTAAAAGAGAATGAGTTATCAAATAAAATAATAGCTTTCATAATAAGTAGTCAAATATTTATGAGGCATATCAAATGAATGGCATACAAACGTGGAGCTTATATACAAATATCCTGTTTTAGTAAAATATACAAATATGACTGCATCCTTTAGTTCAATATTTGCAATCCGAAAATTTTAATGTTAAAAGTGAGAAAAAGATATATAGATCAAATGTATTAATATCATGTTTTCATTAAAATTATCTAGACCTTAAAAAAAGAATATTTTCAATTCTATAGCAACTTGAGGGTTTAGACATTGCAACAGATTTCTCCTTAACTAAGAAACAAATTAATGTAATCTAAAATAACGCGACGAAAATAATTTAGTAAATTATTGTAGTATGATGTACCAGAAAAAAATTGTAATTACCAAAGTAATTTCTTCTAATATATGTCTTTACCTTTATTTGTTATCCAAAAACAAAGCTTAATCTCAGTTGCATAACGTGCAAAAGCTATAGTTAAGTAATAGAACTTTTATGTTACGTTAGTTCTCTTTAAGTTGTATTACTAGTGGTGGATAAATCTCATTTAGTGGACACCAGAGTCAGATCAGTCTCAGTCAGATAGACCAGATAGTGACAACTACCGTTCACATGGCATTTTTAAAAAATTTAAGATATAAACTGTAATGGAAGCTTAACCAATAGAAAATTATTTCAGGAATTAAATCAAGAAAAGTAACTCGATTAAAATTTTATTAAAATTAAATATTTCTTATCTTGGACTATTTCATCAAATAAATATTAGTACACACAAGTAAGAGAAATGATACCTAGCCAATGAAAAACTTGGGCAGCCGACTTATCAAAACATTTTATGATGTGAGACTTTTAACATTAAAAAAATACATCTTTAACACATGATCATTGTGAAATATCATATGGTTTCTCCTGATTACGACCTCAAGCTTCTTAAACAAAACCCAGGCCTTTAATATCATTTTGATAATTGAGCCATTTAGGTCTGTGGCTTTGGTAAGCCACATATCGAATATCGAGAGATTACTGTACGTTAACGCCATTATAAAATGATCTGCTATTTATGGATAAATGTTCCATAAAATTTATTAACTTAGGAATCCAATTACAGTATTTCAATTCCAATTACCGAAGGACCTATTGTACATGTAAGGAGGAAAACGATTTGGAGAGATTGAAATGTAAGCACTTCCGGGTGACAAGTAACAACTATGTATAGCCAATCTAAAGGCAATTGACTCAAATTATAGGCATCACCCGTCGAAGAAGTGGATTATTACACAAATCGCTCACTATTAAAAATGCTTACTATCCAAGTAATTCCCCTAACCGCAGTGAGCAATACACTCAAGAGTTACATTACTGCTGTGTTATTAATTGAAAGTGTCTGTTGTCGATTGTAAGATTAATATATTTTCAAAACGTCTATGGCTATATATATATATATATATATATATAATACTGCCTACGTGGATGATTACGTTCTAGAGGTTCCAGAGTGGGAGAATTTCCAGTTGTTGAAAATTGGACGGAATTTGTGTAGTAATCCGTGGCGGTTGTAACCTACTGTGAAGAGAAAGCAATACAGTCATAAAGTTGCTGCAAAATAAAAATAATATCTTAGCAATTCTCAGTCAATGTTTTATGTATTTTTCTTAGATGGGTCGCTCAAAATGGCAAAAACTGATCCCAAGGAAAGCATTAAAATTAAAACTTGGACAACATAACACGACAGCATAACACCAAGGGATATTTTGACTGTGGTTTCTAACTAGGTGTTGAAATATTTTAAGAGTTTGTAACAGGAGAAAGTTCGATAGTCAGCGAGGAATCCAGGGTAACGTCAGGTATTTCATAAGGAAAGTCCAAGTTCAGTGGAGCAGAGAGAGAGAGAGAGACGCCGTGTGATATTGAGCCACAAATTCGTCGAATGCCTATCTACTCCAGATCCTCTTTCCTCGATAAGAAATCTGCATATTTTCCTATGCTTCGAGGAAAATGTTCCATAGGGTCCAGTCACTTAATAGTGTTGAAGCAGGGACGCAGGTATTTCCATTGCGGAGGAAAATTTTAATTAAGAATGAGAAGTTTGGAAGCAATTCCAGTTTCTATTTTCTTTGTAAATTTTGAAGAAAATATTTTAATATATAATTATAATAGCTTGGCAGGTGTTAAAATTTTTCAAAAATTTAGCGGTAAAATACAAGTAATATACGGACACCGACATCACTATATTTATATATATATATATATATATATATATTCCCCCGTCTCTAGTCTCTATATTTATTAAGTAACTATTAACTAAGTAACCATTTATTTTCACAAAATATTGTACATTTTTCAAAAAAAGGCACTTATTGGACCGGCAAGTATGGAGAGAAATACTAAAATTTTCTAAAGGAATTTAAAATTCAATCTTCGAAATATAATTTTACAGAGAAGGCAGAATAACACAATGAAATTATGTTAATTCACTCAAATAATATTTGGGGCCAGTGTGAAATCATTTTATACTAAGTATTACTGAATCAATTTTTAGAATCAAATTGTATTTTTTTTCTCGTTTTAAGGGGTAAATGAAAGGTCAGACATCAAACGTCTTTTCATATAGGAACTCAACGTTTTCAAAAATTTTGATCATCAATTACATATTTTATATTAAATAAACAAAGTTAATAAAGTTGATATCGTGTTATTCTGTCGTGTATCTCTCCAGACGTTTCATCGAATATTTCAGTTTTCAATTGGAGTCAAAGATAAAATAATTTATCGAAATATTAAAAAGGCGATTCTTCACAAAAATCATTTATCATAGAATATAAAATTTTTCAACAACAGTATTGAATACAACCTTCATTTCCAAAGTTACTTTCCAGTTTTTTTAAATGAATTACTCACGGTACATCACAGTTTAGCTGAGAGTGTTACAACACCATTATCGACAAGGTCAAACTTGAATATATTTCTGCATTTACTTTTTCAATTTAAAAATAAAAATTAATATATCTTTTTCAACACATCCGCAGTCATGGTAAAGGAAAAGTAATTTGTCTTTTTAACTCCACCCTCACCAAATTCGTTAACTCCAATCCTGTTTCTACCTGCACCGATTAATTATCGTGGCCAGTTCAGTTTAACGTCCAACAGCTATCTGATTGGCCTCCAAGCTAACAGTATATCCTGGTAGCTGCACGACTTTTAACCAACCGGAAACAGTGGGTTAAAGTGTATTATTTGGTATTCAAAGAAAAAAAAGAAAAATTATCGGTAGTAGAATCAGATTTTTATCAACTTTAGAAACAAAACACATACATGCTTCTGACAGAGATAAATATCTTGGCTACCACTCGTTAAGTTAAAGTTTTAAGACAAAGCGGCCATAAATCATACCCAAGGTTAAAGTAGACCCTAAAGAATAAAGTTATTTTGTGCATTCACCCACTCTCTCTCTACGTACAAGCGGTGTAGTGTACTGTAAAAATTCTACTACCGTTAAATCGGTGTAGATAAATATCCCTTTTCCATCCTTTTTGCCATAGTATATTTCTTTTTGGGAAAAGATCTTTATGTATCTTCTTCGCCTTTTTAGATAAAACAAATTGAGACTTAAATTAAATCATATTTATAATTAATCATTTTTTCACTCAATAACTTAATAAATAACGTGATTACATATTTTATCGTGAAAGCATGCCTTACACAGCTAACGTAGTTTCCAATGGGATAATCTTTCAGTTTCAAGATAACAAATTAGGTGTTAATTTAATCTTAAATAGTTTTTAGTTGTTTTAGAAAAACACTCTATTGATAATAATGACACATAGATGCAATTTTTCAATAATTCAAAAATATTTTACTGTCTCCACTGGTTCGATGAATTACATCACCATTAAGATGTAATTAATCGAAACCGGTCGAGAAAATAAAATATTTTGTATCTAATGGAAAGGTGTCATTTCTTTGTCATAAACATGTTCCAATTCCACCAAATGACGAAGGAAACTGCCTAATTCGGCCGTAGTGATAATTTCTCTTGTATAAAAAACTTTTCTAGTAAAATTATTACAAAAATGGGGGCTTTGTAGTTTCACCAGTTGAAACATATTTTGGAGACTCTTCTGAGCCTAAACTTTCTTCATTCCTTCCATTCCCATTATTTTTTACCCTTCTTCTCGGTCTTTGAGCCTGATATTAGTGCCGAATAGGCTCGAAGCTACACATTAAAAAGACAAATTATATTTTCCTATGTACATTAGTACTTCCGCCTCGTTTTTCGTTTTGTACTCTTCTTATTGCTTCGGTATTCACAAGTTGATGAACTTGGTCTGAATGATATAGGTGTCTTACATGACATTTTCAAAATCGGCTTACATAATTGGTTCCTTTAAATTCAGTTTTCGTATATTTGTCTCGTCTTAAGCTGGAATATTCATTTCGTTTGTCATTCAGGCATAGCGCCAATGATTTTGTCTAATACAAACAAAATTGCACGGGAATTCTGATAAATAAGTTTATTTTGAGACGTGATAATTACTAACTACCTACTATTGACTTATTTATACCCTTATTCTCATTATTTTCATACCAATGACTTTAAAATTTCTATTAACCAATGTATCTCATCACTTTCATTCTGTAAATACAGAATTACCTTTCTGTGTAGCCATTGATTTGGAATACACATTATTAAATTCATAATGGAATATATTTGATCCCGTAAGTCAAAGTCTAAGTTAATATAGATGCCATGTGAAGTATAAAAACACAATGTAAAACGTTAATGAAGAATGAATAATCTCATTTTTTATGGCTCTTAATTAGCCCTTGATTTTTATGCTTCATATGCATTATGAAAGAAAGAAATTTACACGTTAAACAACGATTTTCATCCCTATACTATCAGTTTAATTTAAAATTTATTGCTCATTAACATATACATGAAATACCTGTAATATTATTTTCACTGAATTCAAGTATTATTAATTTATTTTTATTTTAAGTATTAACTCTTCTTCACCCCTGTTTATCAGTTCTTCGATGCCTTGAAATTTGAAGAAACTGAGAATCCTCGCTAAGAGAAAGAAGTTGATCAGCCCATTGTTTTTTCCTACAACAATCGGTTATATAACGGAATTGATGACAGGATCCTTAAGTAGAAACAAAAAAAAAGTTGGTAAAACTTATATAGAGGGAAACTCAGTTATGTATAGTTCCAAAATAATTCAGTGCGTAGTAAAGAATGGAGAAAGTTAACTGGACATGTATACGTACAAACATCAAAGTTCTGAACATGACAGGGGAGGGCAAGCAGTGGAAATTAAGGGAAATCCGAAGAGGGCAGTGACTAAATAAGATTCAGATTGAATGGTTTGCTGACTGATGTGATAGAGAGTAAAGTGTTGGGTAAGCAAGGAACAGATGAACTGGTTATGAAACTGGTGGCAGTTAGGAAGTTATTTGGAGATAAATAGGTATTCATCATAAATAAGTTACCAATCATCAGCTGCATGAGAATTAAGGCGCAAGGCCAAATTGAAATTCTGAATCTTGATCTATTCCATAAAGTATGTGATTTGTTGCCAAGATGTGGTTAAAACACTGAATAGCACAACTACAAATAACTAGCTTCTAGGGTACATTAACTTTGACGTAGTGTTATTGGAACGTTAGAGAAAATGAGAGAGATAATGAATCATTTTCCAGAGAAATAATTTCTAGAATCGTAAAAGTCGATTAACAGGGAAAAAACAATACAGTTCTGGAAGCAAATATAAATTCTTTTCTATAAAAAATCATCTGGATTAGGCTTAGATACTTTGGTAACTAATGGAAAATAAAAATTAGGGGGGAGAATACTACAAGCAGTTCAATTTGGTTCTCATATAATGAAGATCTAGTTTACCTATCAGAAAACTAGGAATGCGTTAGAAATTAAGGGAAGGAGAAATACACCTAGAGGAAACACTGACAAGATTAATCGAACAAATACCACTATATAAATGCTAATAAATACTAAAGATTGGGAGATGATAATAGGAGGTATATTTACGAAAAGAAATCTTAGTTGGTAGTCTGCCAGATAGCTTTATGTTTGTAATGGATTATGAAAAATATCTTATACTCTAATGATATAGACCTATCATTCCTCAGGAACCGTAAAACCTGAAAAAATTTTACATTATGATAATCGTTCTCCAGCTCCACATATTTTCTTTCTCCCCTCAGATGTGTATCCTTAAAATCTTCTTCCAGGCAATTCTAACATGTTGGTCAACCATGTAATCAGTCGGCAATATACCCACCTTTCCTCGTGGTTTTCTGGTTACTTTTTCCTATTGTCTCTTTCGTCCATTCGTCCAACAGAGTTATTAGAAAAGCATCCTATTTTCAAAACGTAAACCTCTATACCTCGTCAGTCATTTAAAAAAAAATGTTTCTTCCTGGATAACATAACGTGCATGGCAACACAGCCTCCGTGTCACGGGAGGGATTCGAGTCACTGCCTCCCTCATAAGATAGCGTGTACACCATCACCCAGTGGTCTAAATTCCCTGGGAGCTATACCAGACATTCACATGACAAGACAAATGCCGTTCCGAGGCCATGATCCATTTTTACACTTCGCCGCCCCCACCGTGATCTGATTCCATCCTCTCTCCTCCCTATCTCTCTCTCTCTCTACCTTCCCTACGCTTCCAATACCAACAGTTTCCCTCCTTAGCCGCACTCCCCACGTTATCTACAGCCGAATTCTAGGGGAGGGTGGGGTCCGCGAGCGGCAGAGTCAGGCCCGCTTTTAATATCGGAGGCCGAGATCGCCCCCAGGTGGGGGTGTGGGGGTGTGTGAGTGATAGGGGGGGGGGAGTGAGTGGTGTGGGAAGAATAGTGGGGAAGAGAGAGGAGCGAAGTGGAACGGGGCTCGGGGATACGTAGGAGAGGACGGAATTCCTTTAGTCCTGTTTGCGTGGGCGGGGGAGATGGTAGCCCGACCTCCGGAGAGTGAAAGAGAGGGAGAGAGAGAGAGAACTGGAGCGATGGCAAAAGGGAGCCGGGGGGGGGGGGGGGGGGGGGGAGGAGAGGGG
>WURS02022399.1:0-11908 GCA_011762765.2 Rhinocypha anisoptera | reverse complement strand
CGAAGGCATTATATTTTCAGCTTTGCCGCCAACAGATGGCGTTGGGTAGCTGAGATTCACACCACTTTTTTAGAAGATATATATATGTGATTTCAAGACTCTTGTTGAATCGAATAAACAAAGTCAAAAGACGACTTAGATGCTTATGTGAAGGAATTAAAAATATTAAAGCCAAAGAATGCGTTATCGATGTCGCTCAGAAACACATTCCACTCACTGCGGGGTGGAATGTGTTTCATCACTGCTGTCGTTCTGTGAATGTTGTGAATATGCCATGCATATTTAGAAGTTTACTACAGCGTACAGAAACAGTTATTCCTAAAATTTAAACTGAGGACGAGGGTATTCGATAAAATCCATTCCATAGTGTGTTGTAACAAAAATACTCATGCGTTGATGAGCATTTGTCAAGCGTGGTGATTCGAATGCAGTTCCAATCGGAAAAAGGGATGTAACTTTCAAGACTCCCCTGCCTAAATATTAATTCTTGGAAATAATGGCCTTAGATAGGTGAAAGATTCATTTTATTCAAATGATCTTCCTTGATGATATTCAAACTTCCTTCAAATGATATTCAAATGAACATTGATTAAGAGAGAGATTTTTGGACCATTTCAATGAAATCAGCGTAAAATCCAGGCTTTTGCAACTAATGGGTACTTCTTTATTCGGTCATAACGCGGTTCTGTTTTCGCCAATATGAAAACTGCTATACTTGAGAAATTTTTTGATGCAGAGTGAACATATGGTCCATTTAAACTCTTCTTTTTTATTTTGCTTTCACTGCTTCACATTATCACAGCTTTGAAGTAAATGGTGGACATATCGGTACTTTGACGCTGTTTCAGTCACCACCTACGCAAAATTTTATGCATGAATAAAAACTCCACGTTCAATTTGTGCCTGATGACGCCGTAATACGGTGATCTTATCACTAAATATCCGTGTAAAAGTACGATTTTTACTGTATTTTCGATATGAAATAAATGGGATCACACATTCCCACTGCGTTGCCTGAAAATTCCGAAACCGGTATTGAGTATAAAAAAAACTGGTTCCATAAACTGGATTTCATGAAAACTGAAACATTAAGAAAAAACAAGTCTCACTTCATGTTTTTTATGCAAATTAATCGATGGAAATTACGTTGAAATAAAACTTGAAATATGCCGCGACGTTGAATAAGAATGAGCTCCAGCACCTATGGGCATTTAAAAGAAAGAGGATCAAAGCCGCAAACGGCAACAAGAGTGAACCTGAACCAAGGTGACGATTCCGTACCATGGTTTGCAGGTAATATTTTGCTTGATCGCTGATAATATTGTGTTGAGATTACCCATAATCCTACTTTTTTTTAATTTTCGGTTTGGGGTATCAGCCTGAGCGTTTTCAGGCAAGTATTTATTTATCGTTTTCTAGTTTGTTTGCTTCTGGAAAATACTAATAATGAAAATACTTATATTCCTCCAGAAGTAACCTCAAGAATCAAGCTCAAACTCCTGTTGGTGGAACCGTCAGGGTTTTTTTTTAAGGGTCGCGTCAAGGCAAAGATGTGGCGCACCCCAACTCATTTTTGTGGATAAATTATTAATCCAACACCTTTGGCCGAATTAACTTATTCTTGCTCAATAAGGTTCCCCGAGATCGCGTGAAAAGAGAATAGAAAGGCGATGATATATATATATATATATATATATATGATTAAACAAAAACCGATCTGAGAACCTATTGTAGTTTTATACTCCTTGATACGTCTGGCCTATTGTTGTGATGTTGTGTACTGCCCATTTGTTACACTGTTGTTTGATGTGGAGTAGAATTTTGGATGGTTGACTGTTGTAAAGTTTTTTTTTGGTGTTTGTGTAAGGGGAAGAGCGGGGATTGTTGTGCGGAGGAATAGCGAAGACTGTTGAGCGCGAAGTAGGGGGGATTGTGTGAAGTGAGAAACGAGAGAATAAAGACGTAAATTCGGAAGTTTTTTGTTTACTCCCGAGGAGGAGAGTGGTAAAAATAATTCTGACGTTACATCCTATTAGCTTCCCCGCCGAAAAATAAGGTAGGGAGGACGCCGTTATTCAAACTCACCCGAACCCACAGATGAACCGAGAGATTAAGAAAATCCAAAAGTTCTGCGTGAGGCTGAAGATGATGTTGAAGATGCCGTCAATCATGAGGCCGGAGAGGATCATGACCTTTCGGCCCTTGGCGTCCCCCAGCAACCCCCACACGAAGGCACCCAGCATCATGCCTTCAGGCAAGGGAGAGGCAAATAAATAATATATGTATATATATATATATATACGTCGCTGCAACTGTTGGCTATATGGTCGTGGGATGATAAAAAATACATGATTTAATATCTCTTTTATTTGTAAACCAGTTTACTCGATAACATAATTGTCTATGCACATAGTCTCAAAGATGACCAATGAATACGCAAGTTATATAAAGTCTTTACATAGAAACACACGTCAAAAAACACTTATTTTTTCTTATGTTTTTGTTTCCCAGTCCATTTTCTGTGATACACACACGCACACACATGATACATAACCCTGTGACCATGTCTTAACTTTTGCGTCTGTAAACCCTCCAACAGGTCGCAGATGAAAAAAAAACACGTGGTCACATGCTCGACGAGTAAAATAGTAAACGCAGATAAAGGAAATCCATTTGTGTGCTGATATTTCGTTGGTCGAATATCAATATCTTCAAGAGAAGAACCCTAAGGGAGAATAATCTAATGACTCAGAAAAAGTAGCGAGAGATTAAAAAAAGACAGGAAAGGTGGATGGAACGTGTACTCAAAGGCAATGGATGTTGAAGGTTGTAATGGAACGTAGAATGTTGGGTAAGTGGGATAGGGGTGGGAAGAGAATAGGGATTTTGGACAGAATGATATGTGGAGGGAAGTAAGCAGATTTGAAGAGGGATTATAGTTAGATGTTACGCGGCCAACCTAAGCTAGGGATCATCAAAAATTAACCTTAACCGGTAGATTACACTTCAATCAATCAATCAATCATGGCAATGAAGATTTATTTCTTCCGGGGTTTCTTCCGCGTCTGTCCGTGTTGTGGAGACAACAGTTTCTCCAGCGTTGCAGCTAGCGTCTTCAGGTCCGTAGTCACTTCGGACCTGAAGACGCTAGCTGCAACGCTGGAAAACCTGCTATCCCCACAACATGGACATACGTGGAAGAAACCCCGGAAGAAATTAATATTCAAACCCGAGATACCGCGGAAGCCTTCACCAACAATTATGGTAATGCTAAGGTAGTAGCTAAGGCGGAGGAAAAATAATTGGAAATCTATATGTAATGACGACTGGGATGAGTTTTGTGAAAATATTCCAAAAATATACTCGTATATATAGATTTAGACCAAGACAAAGTACAAAATTTACGGGCTCCATCGGTTTAGACCAACTTAACAATAATCTCTTTCGGCGACACGCCGTAAGAATGGGGGTCGGAATTCCGGATACTTGATACAATTTTGTTATCTTAGCAATCCTATTCACTAGGATAACCGGGTCGAGTCGAGTTGGTGGATATATATTTTTTCTTAACTCTGTTCGCATAAGCTAGAGAAAAAAATTTTAGAAGGAACGAATGCTTTCCCGGCGAATGGCATCGGTGAAGGCTGTCTGAGTTTTCCAACGGGTAACACACTCTGAATTTCTGCCGACGTTTCGATTGACGACGTTTCGATTGACGACTCGGCCATCGAAGCGTCGGCAGAGATGCATAGCACGTGTTACCCGGTGTAAAACCCGAACAGCCTTCACCGAAATTTTTTTAGGATGGAGTGAAACGTTTCCCTCAATCGATCGTCTGTGTTCCTCACCTGTGTTGGGCGCTGCATTGATGCGCCCCTTGTCCACGGAGCTCAGCCGGAAGTCGCACTGGGCAGAGGGCAGCACGAAGGAGACGATGGTGGTGCTGATGGCCGCGTTGGCGAATATGGACCCGCAGACGAGCACGAGGAACACGTTGAATTTGCCGGTGCCTTCCGCCGCGTTACAGGGAGAGAAACATGAAATGAGTGAGCGGGACCGACGAACGGGCGGGACCTGGGTGTGGAGAGAGAGAGCATCTCCATCCGCGAAGTATCCCGCAAGCCGCCAAAGAGGGGGTGTGGCACGGGTGCGGTACTACAGACCACACATGCATAATTATTTAGGACTAAAACGACAACTTTCATGCAAATATTAAATAAATAGTTCATGCAGGGTCAATGTTAAAATCAACACGTAGTTAGTTATAACACGCATACAGAATTATACGAACTACGCTAACTATCCTCCTAATTATACCTTCCTTTTCATTTAGGAACATGAATTTCCACATTGCTGTGTCTTGAAAATATCGAATATTTGACATTTTAAATTTAACCGTTCTGCAGCCTAATTATCTGATCTTATGCAGTTGGTCTGATCTAGCGTAGCAAGACGGGGATTGTAATGTCTTTTACCTATTCGCTGTAAAGTGGTTTTCCTCAAGTTTACATGGAAAATTTAACCATTTAACCCGTATTTCAACCCGTGATCAACGAGAGGTTCCCGATCTAATTCCTTCAATGTCATTGTTGTACATACCACGTTGATCATAGCAACCTTTCACAAATCTGGATGCGCTACGTTGCACTCGATCTAACACCAAAACCTTCCCTCATAAAGCCGCATTTACAAGTAGCAGTGGACTGATACCATAATCGAATCTGAAGCTTGTATTGACACTTCTAGTGACCGCTAGTGTCCCAAGAGGTATCGAAGTTGCTTTACGCACTTCTAGATATTTATAAAACAGCAAACTGAATAATTCGTCCGAACATAGTGATGTATCGCTAACAAATTCACGATTATGGCTATAGTAATACATCAGAGGCGAAGGGACAGACTTCGGTTGATATTAATAAACGAATTGCTTAGGAATAATTTAACGTATTTTATTCTAAGGACTAATCCCTGTATTAAGACTATGAAAATTCAAGATTTATACAAAAGGACGATAGGTACTACATCTCAGTCGTTTATAATTCTAAAGTAATACAATTAATGTTACTATTCATAACAAAATTTTGTTATCATTCATACAGCTATATTTTTTATTACTTACTTCTTGAAATTAGATAAATAAGAGTGAAAAAGAAGGTCCGTAGAGCCTATCATCGCTGAGCAAACTTCAAACAACACCGTAACAAAATTTATAATACCACAGCAATCATATTACAGGTATGTTACCTATAATTCCCTCTCCATCACACTTTGATCCCGAGAAATATAAGCCAATATTAGGCGAATCATTTAAAACAACCGGTGTCCGACTTGTTTCTGTTAGCGATCGTTGCGATTTTTGCGATAGAAGCACTGCGAACACTGATGGAAAGTAGAAGACGTCCTACTTCGGGTAATAATAGCTCGAACCAGGTCCGACTCTGCTCGACCGAGACCTAAATCGATCCTTAACAGCATCGCACTTGGGGGTTCACACGTACGAGAAGCCCTTAGCAGTTTACTGCTATATCAGTTCACTGCTAGGTGTAAACGCGGCTTGAAGGTCCCGTACACTCACTCAGCATAGTGTATTTGTGGCCTAAAAAAAAGCGTAAAATGCCAGTACTCGTTTACTTTCTCGTGACATTTCCCAAGTGTTCTTATTACGAATCCTAACTTTTTATTGCATATCCCAAAAATTTTTAGAACCTTAATTCGACCGGCAAAAAGGTCTTATTTTCGTAACACCTAAATATTTAACCGAGTCCACGTTTGTCATAATGAATCCTTGCATATCGTAAACGTTTTCGGGTGAAATACTTAGAAGTAGTGCTTGCTTTCGGGATACTTAGTTGCCCCGTGCGTCCAGGGGTCGAAAGGGATTGAAATTTAAGTGGTCAAGAGACAGTTTCAGTAAATGAGCAAAGAGTGATGAAAATTTGATTTAAAAATTAGACTTGTATCAGAAAATTTATTGGGGAGCAAGATCAGTATACGAGGTGCATTAAAGTTGTAAGGCCTTCAATTTTATTTTCTCCGGACTGGAAACAGACAGAAACATGCGGTTTTGTTTTAAAATGAGCGGATACTCTTTGTCAATGAGTGACAGAGATGGCAGCACTGTACGACAGACAGAACCTCTGGCGGCAGCCGCGAGAATGATAACTGTGTTCGATACTTAAAATAGCGACGTTTTCGTTACATGATCAGCGTGTAATCATTCGTGGTGTGACACCGATTGAAATTCAACTCGAGCACATCTCAATGCGAATGGGAATTTGAAAAAAAAAAAACACTTGAGCCATATTTACTTTACAGTTCAAATTCATCACCTCCGTTGGGATTGCACGCAGTGGGAATAATCAGCAAGGGGAGCATTGCAGCGAGCGCATATTGCTTTTGTAAAAATTTTATTCATTCGATGGATCATATTTTAATCATAAAAATCTTCCACTTGACAACGATGTAAAATCGTCAAAATCGGTTGTGCATAACAGTAAACATTAGAAGAAAAATATATTTTTCTCATGAAACAGAGGTCGTGGTAGCCCAGTGGGTAGAGTGCTTGGCAGGGGAACAGGGTTCGAGACCGGGTGACGACTCCGGACACATCCAGCTAAACCCAAGCTGAGTGATTTTTCGGGTGCCACCCCTTCGTGGGAAACCACAGGCGGCACAGGGAAAGGAACTGACCCCTCTATACCCTGATGTGTGAATTTCCACACACGCCCCGTGGGCTTAGTACTAGGTGAGCTCTACCCTCACTTAACACACCGACCTTCGGGTTGCATACTGTGTTAGTGGTTATCACGAAACAATTCCAATAAATCACACTAATACGTGTCCACAAATAGCTAACATATGTGCTGCCACACGAGCGTCTACCGTACCCAAGGATGGAGAAGGGAGAGGAAGCAACCCCGCGCGAGGGAAATTTATTTCAGACGAAACTTCTTCAGGTCCTTATCTGTCGCGAGACAAACCTTTTTTCGCATGCAGGTAGCGGATACGCCCATAAAAAGGTATCTGTCTCCCCCCCCCTCCCCTTCCCCACTCCCCTCCCCTCCTCACGGTCACACCGCTGGGTTCAGGTTGTGTCTCATCGTCTTCCGTGCCGCCGCCGGCCGGCCATCCAAAAGAGATTCAGATCAAAATTGCAGCGAGCGAGGTTGGCGCTCCGCGGAGCACCCCGCCCAGCCTAAAAAAAAAACCAAACGCAACCGACCCAGAAAAAAAGTCCGATATCCATTCGGGATGGAACCCCAGTCAAGGTGTTGCTCGTCACGTAAAAGTTGAGGCGGAGGTTCAAACTAAACTCTTCGGGTTTCAACTCTGGGAAGAAATGGTAATCAAAAGGGGGTCGGATGAATTGATTCACCCACGCACACGAGATTACTCTGAGAGTGAAACCGATCTTTCTGTTGATGAACTCCTCTCGGCAGGTGCGCTAGAAGTGCGTGCTTTTGGGTCCCGAGGTAGGTAACGTCCCCTTCTCCCCTGAAGTCCAAACCCCCCCCACTCGTCTCGCTTGCAGTGTGGACATGAGTGTGTATGTGCGCGCGCGAATGAAGAGGGAAGTAAAGAGGACAGAGGGAGAGAGAGAGAGGGAAATCTTCGAGCACTGGTGATGATCTGACAGCTTTCCTGCGAGAGTATTCCGCTTCTGTTTTGTAAGTACCGTAATCCCGATCCCCCCCACCCCACACACCCACTACTCCCCGCGTAAAAAAGAAAAACACCTGGCGTCAGACTTGATTCATTAATTACATAGTTTTTCAATGGAGTCTCGAACTAAAATATTTTTATTTCCAATCGCCCACAAACAGCACTAAAAGGGGCAATTACAGTGGGCACAATAAAACAGTTTTTTTTAAATGACAAGGACGAAACAAACACATCCGTGCCCTAGGATAAAAGATTGAAAAATCCACGTAGACCGGATTCGAACCCGCGACCTCCAGGTTGGCAGAGGACGACGTTATCCCCGCCGCCACCGAGACCGATTGATAAGATACAAAAACCCGATCTGGTTAAAGGATTCGCTAGGCTGAAATTCTGAGACTTTTTATCTCCTGCAACACAGAACGATATATATATATATATATATTTTAATATAGTGCTTTGTGAGGAAGTCCCATTGAAAACTATTTGTGATTTTTTTGATTGAGGTTTTCATTGCGATTTTTCTCGTCCCACTGTTAACGAGAAAAATATACACGGGGAAAACATACGGTTGACATCGCAGCATGCAATATATAGTGTAGATGTAGACGCATGATAAATATGAGCTAATCTCTTACTGGGCGTTGGAGCTGGACTCGTTATATGCAATCGGAGGGTGGGTGGAGACTGTGTTCTTTTTACAAATGATCTACTACCTTAGACGTAATCCAAAAAGCGGGTCAATGACCACAAAAAGCGGACGAATGAGCAGTCCTCTTTGAAACCCTTAGGGAGCGTGAAACGAGTTATGAGGAGTTATGCAATGAGCCTTTATAATCTCGAGAACACAGAAGTGTTTAAAATAAGAAAGTATCGTACGATCACTTAACTTATTTTCAAAACACTGAGATACAACCCGTGTGGCCAAATTCAGTTTTCTCTCTTGCAGCTACGGAATATTTATCAGAAAGATCGGAGGCACAGAGTCGAAGATCTGTAATTCATTTTTTTTACACATCTACGCATTCAATTGAGTGCGATTGCAATAACATAATCTTTTTCTATTCATGTTTCTACATCTTAAACGGTCTTTTTAGAGATATAAATTATATTTATTATCAAAGTTCTCACGCTCACAATAAAATTCCTTCGCATTCAGTTTAATTCATCAGTGGGATATTATGATGATTACAAATTTAGTGAAACTATATATTTTATTTGATTTTGTTACCTGTAAACTGAAGAATTAACTATAAACATATTACATTCATACTAAGATTAGTTAATATGATAATTATAATAATGAATAAATAGTTAATATTTGTTACATACCGGTTAGTCTAATGGCTGTCTCAAAATCCGCGAAATGTTGTTTACGTTGTTCTGAAAAAAAAACCACATCATTATGAGTATGTTCAGTGTCATTGGCAAAATGTTTGCAAAAGGTTTAGCAAGATAGCTTGCTCAACAGCAAATAGACAGTAATCAAATTTCTTACAAGCTTCAATTGTCTTCAGATAGAGAGCGGGTAAGTTTCAGCGTTTATCTCCCGCACTTGCTCTTAAACAATACTATAAACTTGAAGGTTATAATTCGCATGTTGCGTAAATGCCTACAGAGTTTTGAGGAACTATTTTGCTTAAGAATATGTACGCATGAAAGTGTAATAGGTGAGTTTTTAGCAAATGAAAAATAATATTGAAGTAGACTTAAAGGTGGGCATGTTTCATAGAAATAATTCAGACTGGAAGAGAGATGACAAAAGGTGGTCAACTTTAATTTGAAAACAATTTTGATCCATTTTCAGTCAAGCAGAACGATTTAACCATTCTTCACTGAGGATACGAATCCATATTCGTGGTTCCGCGTGGTAAATTTAATGAAATCTACAAAGACATTGAAAGAATTAATTATCTAAGTGCATCTCTCCTACCCAGTGACAAAGCTATTAAGGAGAGAGGAATTTCGCGAGAGAAAGTCTATCGTGCCCATCCTATTTAATTTTCCTGCTTAGGTTATTTGGGTTTTTGGATTGATTGTTTCAATTTTTAAAACTAAATTCTACTGTGCATCAGATAGAAATTAGAGTGTGAAGTGTCTTTCTTCTCGTAAGCGAGTTTTAAGGTTACATATAATGGAATTGTAAAAGTTTTAAGTTTCGATCAGATCACAAGTTTGTGAAACAATTAATACAAATTGACGGTAATTTGTGGAAAATATGACCTGTTCATGATGAAATGTATAATGACATTTATATTGCAGGAGATAACATTAGATAATTGGAATTTTTCGCTGTTTGCCATGATAAATTGAGGAAAAAGGAAGTAATTTGAAATAATGAAAGCTGAAAGAGAGGAAAAAACGCAAAGATAATGGAAAAATATTATTTGAACTTATATCGAGAGAATTTAAATGATTATTTTCACTAAGACACTCATCATATAAGTGCGCAAATAAATGTAAAAATAAATACGTTTACTTCTTCCCTACTAATGAAAAACTAGATTTGCCCAGCCAAGTTTACATACTAAGACACCTTTTTGCAGTTAGCAACTCGTTCATATTCAGATCATAAGGTTCAAAGGAAACAGTTGAAATTATGAAATCCAGTTCCGCATAACAGAATGAATTTTCGGGGGAAATTAATAAATTTTGTAAATTCTGGTGAAATATCCATTCTAAAAATTATTCCTATTGGCTAACTATTTGCTTAATATTAAAAGACTTCTATAAAAATATTTTAAGTTGATTTCTCAAGAATTTCATATTAGAATTAATATTAACAAAACAGAAAATTTCTTTGGGGGTAGTTGATCTATATGCAACGAAAATTCAATCAAATTTATTTCAGAATAAAGTTATAGAGAGAAAAATAAAATGGAATATGTAATTTTTTTTCTTTCTTCTTTCCTTACGGTTTTGTACTGCAGAAAATACAATGGATATATACATTGTTAACAAATGGAATATATACGTCGTAAACAAAGACATTTACATATTTTTTAAGCAAAATCGTAGAGAAAAAGACATAAAAAGCGGACTATTTAAAAACCAGAATTGCCTAAAATAAAAATATACAGTTATTAACATCTAAATATATATATATACATAATTTGAATTTTTAAATAATGTTTAATTAAAGAAAAAAAGGATAATATAGAGGGCTTTTAAATGTGGCGCTGAATAAGAGCAGAAAGAATATCTTGGAAAGATAAGATAAGTAATGGATAGGTCCTAAATAAAGTCGATGGCAGAAGAGTTTACCGTTAGACAAAGAAGAGGAAAAGGGATACGACATATTTTTTTTAATAGCACGTTCATCGTCAATTTGATGGAAGGAATAATGGAGGGTAAAAAGGAGCAGAGGAAGTGTTAGTTTAGAACATTAGAAAAATTATTGACGATTTTGGAAAAAAAGTTTCAGGGAAATGAAAAGAGTGGCAAACAACGGAGAAGAATAATAAAATTAGTACTGGTGAAAACCAGTCGGAATACCGACGAATATTGGATATCAACTTCTTCGAAACTTTCAATAGGGCCGGGTCCAAATATCCGCATTCGTTTCGATTAAGAGACTAAAGAAGCTTGAGACTATGCATGACGATGCAAGGTCTTCTCACGATTTTGGTTCATTTTTAAATTTTTCTTAGGATAGAAGTTAAATTAATATGGAGTGGATGGCCTTGATGAAAGGGTTCGTTGACTGAAACGAACATGTGAGATGTTTTTGTATTTGAAATAAGTCCCGCATAAATTAAGAAGTCTTTGGTGGCGTTGTCACCAAAAACAACACACGCGGTGAAATAACCTGAAGGATGCAGTCTTCAAGATGCAACGTATATTTGTGAGTGCTTCGTGGTTGATATTCATGATGATGACGAGAGAATGCTATATTCAAAGTAGAAGTATTCAACTGAATCGTAAATAATTTGATGGTGAAGGGTAATCTACCGGTTAAAGTAGATTTTTGATCCTAGGATCCAAAGAAGACAGGAAAGGTGGATGGAAAAGGAGTACTCAGAGAGGAAATGGGTTGCTGAAGGTTGTAATAGAGGGTAGAATGTTGGGTAAGTGGGGTAGGGGTAGGAAGAGAGAATAGGGATATTGGACGGAATGATAGGGGGGGTAGGAAGTACGCAGATTTGAAGAGGGATTATAGTTGGATGTTATGCGGCCAACCTAAGCTCAGACTCATCAAAAACCTACCTTAACCGGTAGACACTCTTTATTTTTATTTATTTATAGTTTT
>WURS02022388.1:0-11908 GCA_011762765.2 Rhinocypha anisoptera | reverse complement strand
TTCTCGACACTTCGACCTGAAGACGCTAGCAGGATGGCTAGCGAAACTGTTGTCACCACAAGTCAACAAACGTGGACGCAGAACCTGATAATGCCAAGAGCACATACAAATGCAATGATTCTAGACAGAAAATAAAATAAAAAAACATTTTGTCCTTTTCAAAGACACAGACCTTTAAATACCCCACACTCCCATCCCATTCGAGGGTAATAGTTTACTCTTTGGAATCAGTGCATTACCATCCTCCTCACCATATTTTCTGTTCATGTTTTTACCATGTTGTTTCTAGTTTGGTCAGCACTAATATCAGGCTCTTCGGAGCTGGAGGAAGAGTGTAAAAGGATGGGCATGGAATAGTGTAAGGGGGTTGAACCACAGAAGAACCTCCGAGACTGTGTCTTTAAATGGCATTTGAAACTAGTCAATGCAAGTACAATTGGTAAGGTTGCATTTGTATATCTTCAGGGTGTTGCTTCAACTCTGGTTACTACTGTCACTCTCTTCAGGAAGGGTATGCAAGAATGGGAATGAAAGGGTAATATAATAACATAAATAATAAATGAAATACCTATTTACATACCACTACACCTCGGGAATCCAGTTCTCGGGCAATTGTGTCGAGTTTTCCAGGTGGGAACTTGATGCTCAGCTGGCAACCACGTTCACTTGGATCTTTTGGAGTAATTATTTGGGCATTAATGGACTCCAGGTGTTTTTCCAGGAGTATTTCTGTGTATCCTGTCAGCAACCGTTGCTTTTCCAAAATACTTTTCATTGTAGCTTCTTCAAATATCTGAAAATAAGAAATTATATTCAATTTCATAATCAAGTAATACCACGGAACATAATATGAAGGTCTACGTTCCCGCAAATACCTATAGACAGCAGCAGTGTTACTGAAACAGTGCTGTTTATGGTGAGTCTAAGGCCGCACGTCCATTCTTACATATCTTTTCATGATAGTGTGGAGTCATGTGATCTCAGAGACTAAGGAAACTTAGTTACCAATTGTATACATTTTGGAAATGAGCATTTAAAGACGTCTTCTCTACATGGGAAAATATGTCATACATATAAAAATCCAGTGCTGTGGCATGGTGCACAATTACCCTTGAAGTTGAGAAAATCCTAATTCTTCTTTTTTCTCTTATCCCCGGGGAGTAATCAAGGTACTGTAGATAAGATCAGGGCGAGTGAAATCAGGGAGCAAGATAGAACGTACATAGATTGGAGGACAGATAGATTTAAAATATCATCCGCCCTTCATAAGATTAGAGATCAAAATAAACATGGTCAAAGGGTTAGTTAGAAAAGGTAGTGTATATATTACACAGACCTGTTAATTATTACGACTAATTTAATTATGCAGACCTGTTACTATGTAGTTTGACATTTTTTCGCATGATATACATGAATAATGTTTTGCCATGTATGTTTATAATAGATTTCAAACATGCCATTTTTTATTCTTAGCTCAGATTTATATATTTCATGAATACATAAATTCTTACAAAATGTGCTAGTTAATAATTACATCCATTTTCTTTAATTCCATTCCTATGTTTCTCTCAATATCATTCCTTTTTCCTATTTTTGGGATGAAATATGCAAAAAGAAATTTTGATATGAAAAAAGTATGAATAATGTAATAAAATTTGTGCACAGGCACCTGGTATCTCACAGGCCAAGTGAATCTAAAATCCTATACCTATGGGACCTTATTGAAGTAAGCCTTCCTTAGGTGTGCCGTAGTAATACAAGTATAAATGGTGTATGAAATTTAAAAGTGTTGGGCACCAATCAAAGCACCAAATTCCACAGAAGCTACGGTTTTACCCTTTTATGAAACATATCTTTGGAAAATGAGAAATCGATACTGGTTAATTTAGTACTTCTGCAGTCATATACATAATGTTTTGGTAACCCAAAAGGTCACTGTTCAACTGTACATTCTCACTTGAAAGTGGTAATAATCTGCATTACATGAAGATGACCATAATACAGAAAATTAATTTCTTATAGAGCATCATTTGGCATCAATGCATTAAATGATTTATTTATAAATAAATTGATTCTTATACCCCCTAGCTCTGCTTGTTCTTCTCTTGGCCTGAAGATTTATTCCGAGAGATATTATAAAGACTGATGTCTTCACTATTGCCAATGATTGCTAAAGTACACTTTGCATTCAATGGCCATCATGTAGCACATTAATATAACTTTCTCTAATCTTTAAATTGGAATATTTAAGTACGTAGTACACCATGGTGAATAATAACTGTGGGCCAATCATTTAGGGAATCAGACTCACTTCCAAACTGGCCAAATTCAGGGCAGCGTGCCATGGAGAGGGGTTGGATATTTTAAATGACGAAGCTCCCATGGCAGGATCAAGCTTGAATGGCATCTTAAATCTCGTTTCCGGCTTGTTACCCCACCAACCGCGGAGAGCTCTCCTGCCCTCTCCTTTCAGATGACGAGAATGCACAAAAACTCCTCCAACTCCACCAGCACCTGAATTTAAATACTGCAAATCAAATAAATCATTAATGTTACACAAGGCATTAGTTGAGAGCCTACTTATTTATATGGAGTGGACCAGTCAACATGAAATACAATGGAATACAAAAAGTATAAAACATTTAATTCACTCCAGTTGGCTTGGGCCTCACCTTATAAGAGCACCAAACAGCAAAATCAGGGCCACAATCATGGAGATGCAGTTCCACGTTTCCTATAGCGTGGGCCAAGTCCCATCCGATGATGCAGCCCTCCTTGCGACAGGCCTCGGTTATCGATTCCATATTCAACAACTGACCTGAAATTTGTAATGATTTTTAGAGGAGTGACCTTCACTCGCACAAAAAGTTTATGAAAACATGCATAGCATAGGCATCGTGGAAATTAAGATTGAGGAAGCACCCTTCCCTTCTCATCCCATCTCAGGAAAGTAACTCTGGACTTCCTAGAATTGGCAGCAATGCCAGACGCATCCAAATTCACAATCCAGCAAGGAGAAAATTTATTCAGAGCAGTGTCTCCCTCATTTTTTTCATCCACTGCCCCCCCTCTCTTCCCCCTCCCTGCCCTTCTCCTTCAGACATGGTCACCCACTCCGTCCGTCATGACCCCTTGCCCTCGTTCGAACACCCCCCTCCCTATACTCGTTTTCTCATCACTGACTCTAGTTTATTCCCTCGGCTGCACAATACATGTATATACCTTTTGCCAAGCGACCTCAGAGAACATGTATATGTATGTATGACCAACTCCTTCATACCCTATCAACACCCTTTCCATATTTGATGACCTTTCAACAAGAAAGTTTAGAACGGTCACACTTTCTTATTCTTATGAAATAGGGTGCCCCTTTCCAGTGTCATTTATGAAGGTTCACAACCCTCTCTGGTGAGTTTAATTAATACATTCAGTCTGTCTCAGTTTCAGGAAATTCTCTTCTCTGACCCACCCACCTCCTCGTCATTTCCCTCAGCTGCCTCCCGAGTTTCGGTTCAATGTAGTTTATAGATCATGGTACTTACATACCATTTGGTATCAAATTAATCAGGAATTTAAAAGGAAAGTAACTATGGAGTGCATAATTGGATATATTTATGAATGAAATATTTTAATTTTGATCAATCGTATCTCCACTGCCCCACTCCGAGAGAAATGGGTGAGGTGCGGATTGTTATTATAAGGGTCGTCCTTGGGTGCGCCATGCCTGCTAAACTGTTGTCAGCACTAAAAGGGAAGAATGCCATGGCTACTGTTCTCCCTCATGCAATCATCATGGGAGAACGAGAGACATGCAGCAACTCCCCCAAGTGGATGGCATCACACACACTGGGAACCACTGATCATACATCATTCGATATTCGCATGGCAAGACGTCACTATAATTAATTAACGTGAACCAATGCAAAAATGAGTGAATGCATTCTCCATGGGTACAAGGAGGATGTCATTGTCTATATCGTCCTGGGTTATTATCATTAATCACTATATGCATCGTTTTCACCCTTTTCCTCAACATTTGCCACTTTAAAATATTTTAAAAAACATACACAAATCAGAAGCAGGAGGCATGAGAATTACATGTATCAGGTTGTCAAAAAAAATGCACAGAAATGACATGCTTTCTTAGCAGTAGAACAAAGGATAATTTATAGGGGTCTTTTTTCATACATAAATTACCACTGTCTACATATTATAATAAAAATGAGTTCTTTAATGATTTCCTTGTAACAAATAGTCAAATTCCTATGCATGGCACCAGGAACAAGGATATTTTTTTTTTCAATACACAATGTAATGCCAAATGTTCAGAAACCCTTGATAGTGAACAGGCTAAAACAAAAGAAGAACACAATGAATAATATAAGTCATCTAGGAAATAGGTAAAAAAAATTTGTAATTTCCACTTTAAAAACTCCTCCTTTATTCTGACATGTTTCGGTGCACTAAACCATTATCAAGTGATTTGATAATGGTGTAGTTCACCGAAACATGTCGGAATAAAAAAGGAGTTTTTAAAGTGGAAATTGCATATTTTTTTAACCTATTTCCCAGATTATGGATCGTTCCCACCACATCTCACCTGACTCTATAACGTTTAATATAAGTGATGTAAGCAAGACAATGTATTAAGATGCTGTGCGATTATGTAACAATAAACTACTCATTATATTGAAAGTGTACCCATGTAAAGTTAGTGTTTATGCCTTGTCAACCCTTAGGTCTGCACGCAATGGTAAAGAGAGAGAGTATTAGTACAGTGATCTATATGGACTATTGAATGTTTGAAATATTATCTATGTTTTTATACACATTTAACTTCATTTGTATAGTTTTTTTCTTTTTACTTTTGGGGAAAACTAGTTCAAAAGAACTTGAACATGAAAATCTTACTACACAATACTACTGCCACTAAAGGGAGGACTAATTCTTCTAATGAATCTTCTTGGAGGACTAAAGAGGCTACATCAAATGAGTCAGACTGCATTTAAATTTTATATGAACACTGTTTATATAAAGAGTCAAGAGCTACCGTTAGTTTATCCCACAGTTATTATAGATTTGAAAAACTTACCTGAGTAATAATGAACAGAGCTCAGAAGAACCAAGGCTATCTCAGATCCATTTTTCCGAATTGTGTCAATGACATCTTCGTTGCAAATGTAGTTATCGTCACAGTCCCTTCCAACAATGATCAGTGCATCTTCCACATTTTGCCCATGCATCTCAAGATGAGATACAACAGCATACTAAGAGAGACACATTGGTGTTAGATCTCAGAACATCAACTGCTATTCATAAGACCAACAGAATACACTAAATATTCAAGACACTTAAGAGAATATACCCGTTAAATACAGTAAAAAAAGTGAAATTCATGAAAAATTACTAACCACGTGCTTCCGGCCCATTTCATGGAAGAACCAGTAAATAAATTGTTATTGAGTTCAAGCAACTTGTTCTAAATTATATGAAATACTAGTATAATATAGAATGTGATCATCATTTTTAAAATTGCAGCTTTTTCAAAAAATTTCATGACCACACCTTATGCATAATTTATTCCACAAAAATACAATTCTGACATTCAGAAATATTTATTAAAATTCTTTATAATTCAAAATTTTTCATTACTGTATGTCACATGTATCATAATTGTATCTGACATGGATCAATTAATTAACTTAAAGTGTAAGTGAAATTTTTACAAAAAATGTGATTATTTTGTTAGAAGATATGTCTGTATTACTAGTACGTAGTACACTAGTCTGAATTACTACCAATGGACTATATAGAGTGCATTTGAGACTTTTTCATATTACAAATAAAATTGACTACTGACAATGACAATTCTAACAATGTTGAGCAAAGACAGAATATAAATATATGGTTGGACCTTCATTTTTTTTTATAATCAACTGTCTTAAATACCTTTTTGCAATTAGCAAAGAGAAACTGCTGTTAAACATGATTAACTATTCAAGTAATTTGACTGTATAATATATTAAAATATACACAAATTATTCACGATACTACATATAGAGATACAAGCAATGATATTTACTCTGTCGGAGGGGAAGGTGTCCTTTTCAATTAGAATTTTGTAGCGACCCACACCTGGACCCTGAGGTTGGTAGAAGGAGATGAGCAACAAGTGAAGGTTAACTGTTAATGAGTTCATCAGGACAACTTCCGAAGGTAACGCTCCAATCAGCCTTGCAGTGAAATCCACAGCATAGTTGTCGCACAATGCCGCTGGAAGCGTGCCGTGGAAGTGGGAGTGGACACCCCTAAAGAAACGGGAGATTTGTACACAGGTAAATTTCTCATCCTCGTTAAATTCAGAAATGTATTTCATGGTGGTCATTTCATGGTGAGCAGAGGATCCACTCAATTTTCCTTCCTGAAGGGGCCTTGCCTCTTTTTTTTAGAAAGTACATAGTACTCTATTGTGTTAGTATAACTTAAACTCAGGGTCAGGATTGTGGTGATCTCTTTATACATAAAGTGTATATGCCACTTTCTAATTTAGTTATGGCCCATGTAGGCTTGCACTATTTTGTAGTTTAAGCAATTTTCTCCATGAATTCAAAATGAAAGGCATGGATATATTTTCCCTGAATCTGATCATGCCACCACACACAATCCTAAGCATCTACGAAGAGTGAAACTTGCAGAAAAAAGTGCATCTGACTCAACCCTTTCGTGCTGGAGCCACTAATACCAGTGCATGACAAAATAAAGGAAAAATGACCAAAAAACTGTACTGTGGGGATGATTATGAAGTCTGATAAATCGGTCGTTCGACATGAAAGGATTATAATTTGAAAATTGATATTTAATAGAGCAAAATATCACCACATAAAAATATCAATTGAACAAGAGAAAAAAATAGCTTACAGTTTTCCCCAAGAACTCATTGCATCAGCAACTTTTGCATCTGCTGTAAGCGGCTTCAACCCCAAGGAATTTCCACACAGATAAATACATTCTTCATCAGGATCAGCCAGTTTAAGGTCAGCTGATGAAAAAATGACAAGGTTATGAGAAATAGTCATTTATATGCTGTGATTTGTATTATTCATCATAAAGGGAAACTATAAAATTACAAACAATATATATATATATATAATATGTGTGCAATTAAAACAGGAAGCTTCTAAAAAAATCTCTAAACTCACTGTATGGCAAGTCTTTCATTTTGGGAATGCAGAACTTGGAGCGTTGTTTATTCAGGGGATCCTCTTCATCCATCCTCCTTGCAAATTCACATAGTCCCACTTCGATGCCCCATTTCTTGGCCAGGTTCCCAAGAGTCACAATGGGATGGTCCTGGATGAGTTTTGACAGGAAAAAATAACAATTAGGGTACCATAATCGAATGTCTCAATTAAATGTCCTAATTCACTGCATCACTATTATGATAATAGTTAGTATGTAACTGAAAGATAATTTCAAATTTTTATATCAATCTTTATGAAAATTATGTTAAATCTAAAGATTTGGAGAAGTTTTTAATCGTAATATGTATACCAAATTCTTCAAAAATAAGGTTAGTTTAATAAGTTATTGTGTTAGTTAGGTGTCAGAGCTCATCTAATACCGAGTTCAATGGTGAGTGTGAAAATTCACACATCATGATATAGAGGAGCAAGTTCATTTCCGTGTGTAACACATGTAGTTTCCCTGGAAGATGTGTGGTACCCTAAATATGCCATACAGCTCTGGTTTCAGCTGGTTGTTTCCAGAAGCATCACATAGGTACTTTGCACCCAGCCAAGTGCTATGCCCACTGGGTTGACAGCATGAAATTTATTCACACAAAAGAATTAAGGTGGCCAAAATTGGAACTTTTAAATTTTAACGTCATCATATTAATATGTTTAATCCTTAGATGCAACACAAATTATTATGAAATGTTAAAAAGAGAGGCCATGGGTGAAATACACATGTAAGGCGAATATGCCATCATCATCCACCTGATCCATCAGCAGAGATTATGTTTGTGTAAAAGTGTGGTATGAGGGACTTTTTTTTCCATCTTTTTTTCATAATAAATTTAGTAACAATTTCTCCCTTGTCCATTATAAGACAGCCACAAAATTCTATAATTATTTTAATTTTATATGAATTCCAATGGGTTTGTTCTTACCTACTAGGTAAAGAAGTTGAATACCGAAGATTAAATTCCGGTTCAAATTCTATGCTTACTCGATTCGATTTCTCCCGTCAACTTCGGTAAAACGGGTAAAACCGGCAGTTTCAAATGACGACAACTTCATATAATGTGAACACATTCTTTTAGAATACGAGAACTTCGTGGAAAACCACAACAGGAACGATGATTCCACATGACATGGCGAGCCCGAGATTTTGTTGAGTTCCGCACTTGATTATCAAAACTAGCCTTAGAGAGGCCTGGTGATTCCCCCAGCGAATCAGCCAGTGAGAATACCCGAGATGGATTCATTTCTGGATGCCTGCTGCTACGACGTAACTTTACTTCATCCCCCAGGTATAGGATAGCTGGGATAGAATTCGGGGCCAAATGTCAGAATGTCGAGGAAACATATATCAGATATGATCGGCTTCGTTTCGATTCCAGCATGCTGCGCTTCGAAAATGCGACATCGTTCTAAGTTCCAATCGCTTTAAAGCGCCCTCGGAGCGAAAGTAGACTTGCGCATCGGCGCACCAAGAATTCTTGATGCAGCTGATGCGTGGCATCAGAGGGCGCTAAATTTGAAAATAGGAACTTTGGCAAGAGCCGAGAGAATTTGTACCAAATATAAAACTTCATATCCAATAACGAATGGCCATTCGTATCCATGTAGAATATGCCTAGCGTTTTTACTGTTAGTACTTATTAACAGGTTATGAAACCCCTTTCGCAAGTAACATGCCATACAAGTTATAAAACAAATTAGTGATCAAAAAACATAGAGACTATATAAATTTAGATTTAACACGTTTCGCGGACGACATAGCATTCATAGCAGAGAAACGTGAACACCTACAGACTACCTTGAACACAGCGGAACAAGTATTGAATGGGTACTACAGCATGAGAATAAAGAGAAGGAAAACTAAAATATTAGTATGCGGAAAATAGAAGCTGGGTGCCGAAGATGAGCTACAAGGAGAGAAGTTGAAGCAAGTGAAATCCTTCACCACCTGGGAAGCAGGATTAGATGGGATGGAAACAGGTCTACGAATATCAAGGGTAGATTACCTCAGGATAAGAAGGCAATCATGGCGAAGAGGCAACTACTATTCTCAAGGAATGTATCACTCAAAACAAAGAAGCAATATGAGAAAACATTCGTATGGAGCACGGCACTCTGGACATGGACATCGGAGACATGGACCTTTGGGAATGCTGACCATAGAAGAATAGAAACCTTGGAAACATGGTGCTGGAGGAGGATGCTGAAAATCAAGTGGACGGACAGAGTTTGGAACGAGGGATCGCACAGAAGAGCGGAGGAATGCAAGTCGAAGTAGAGTTCGTGAGGAATATAATAGACGAAAGAGTGAAGGGGAAGGCCCCTCGAGGGAGGTCGTGGGACAAATGCATGTGTGGGAAAATTATCAGAGATGTTAAAAAGAAAAACTAGCAACGGGTGCAAGAGAAAGGAAAGAGATCTATCACAATAGATAGGAAAGGATGGAGGGGGCTGCAATCAGCCAATCTTCGGAATGAAGTAGTGGTGATGAATGGTTCAAAACTTCTCCTAACCGCCTTATTTTTTTTTTTTTAAACAGTCTGAAAACTTGCCACCTTTTACCAGGTTTACTGTCTCCACACGCGCGCCGGAGTAGAATAGGCGCGACATTATTCATTATTCTCGCGTGTTTTGTTTATCATGACAAATTCATATTTTCACTCCGTCATGGCGCTTCCTGCAACACCTCCCTCCCCCTCTCCCCATATTCATATCACACACACAGAGTGCCCTCCCCTCCGCCCCCTTCCGGATGTAACGTGTGGGATTCCCCTAAGAATCTTAGCACGAAACCACACAACCTCCCCGGAAATAAAGGAATCGGAGCGTCACAATTTTTTTCAAGCACATTAATGCACTTTCGAGAATCCCTTTTGATTAATTAGAACATCATCCGATCGAGAGAGAGATGTATGTGAGTGTACGGACGCATGCAGTTGATGGCTGTCCTCCGTGGATCCATCCCCGTGACTGATAAGAAGTGGACGGAAGAAGGATTTCTGAAGAGGGATGAAGACGAAAGAGGGGGGAACTCCCTCACTCGTAAGGGGGAAGTGGGTCTTCGCCACGTCTGTCTGCCCCCCATCTTCCTCTCTCCTTCACATAAATCGTATGTGGTTGTGAAGCGCGTTCAACGTGTGCAAATAATTATGCGCAATACAGGATCATTATAATCGAATCCAAGCGTTTTTTTAAGGACAGTTTTAAAAATTTTCCTTTTCATACAGTTGAAGAAAAAGAGTGAAGGCGTTAGTACAAAAATGGTGTTTTAGTCCTGGAAAATTTCTTTTACAACTACAATGATTAGGAAAATGAGTATTTCATTAATCATTTCACGATGATGATTTCACAGTTCCTAAAACTTGTTTAAGATAAACCCGTTGACAGTTTATATGCGTCTGATCATCATTCGCAATTAACAATTTCATTATTTCATTTAAAAAATTTAACCTACAGAACCGCCAGATTTACGTGCCCCGTTGAACTCTGTTTGAATCCACATTATATCATGATTTGAAATCTTTCTCAATGAATGTTAATTGTCTAAACAAGAGCCCATTTTAGGATTCTTCGATAATTTTAGTAAGATATTAAACCAATATTGCCTTCTGACCATTCATTTAGTAGAAATTTTTTACATCTACAACATTCTTACATTTTCCCTAAAACTGAATCTTACTTCACTACGCAACAAAAAAGAAAAAAAGTCGCATATGTTCGTGTAATCAAAGGACGATAATAGACAAATGCATGATCAGACATTGTTTGGTTTTTTAACATCCACAAACCTCACCATAGAAGTTTTCCGGGAGCAACTGCTGATGGAAATTTTTCCCAAGTTGAATTCTGACAGTGTAAACGTTCTAGAAACTTTGTGTGGATCACCCTTCCCTCGGGGTTTCCGAGGAGTCAGTTTAAATCTACACTACTGGACCCGCTACCAGGCGGGTGTGATGCAGACGAACCGCGTCGCGAACCAAGTATTTGTGAGGCACCAAACGGTTCCAAAAAGTACTAGAGGTGCCCTCGCTGGGAAAAAGTGTCCCCAGTCAGGGGTCGGTCTCGGCAATCCTTGAGGCAGGAAGTGATTTTTTTAATTCATTTAATATTTATCGAGGCTATTTTTTATACTAACATCCCATAGAGCTAATACAAGTATTATAAATTTAAAAAGTTATACAAAATTTGTCCTTTTACATTCATGAGTAAATTCCACAAGTCTCGCCTGTAAACGCTCCTTTTCTCAAAAATTATATTTCCAGGGGCTCCCACTTGGTACACCACGTGTAATAACAATGGATCCGTCCCATGTGTGACGTCACATCGAGCAGTTAATCTGGCGACGACCTCGTCCCCTTGCAGGAGGAATACGTCTCTCGGCAACTCTATCTACTTCATTACATGCTCTAATTATGGTTCCATTAAAAAATACACACATGTGAAACCTAATCCGACAACATGATATGTGTCGCTTGGATGAAGGAGAGGGAAGGAAGGGAAGAGACGCAAGGAAGGACAAAAGGAACACCCTGAAAGACCCACCTGTTTCGCGTGAGATTGCCGCGTCGAATTCGCCATCGCCTCGTCTGCCGGCGGACACCGTTCAAAACAGTGGCGTGCCATGGTGGGGCACCCTATTATACGGACCTCCCACGGCGTAGTCC
>WURS02022378.1:0-11909 GCA_011762765.2 Rhinocypha anisoptera | reverse complement strand
TGCTGGAGGAGAATGCTGAAAATCAAGTGGACGGACAGAGTTAGGAACGAGGAAGTGTACAGAAGAGCGGAGGAAGCTAAGTCAATAAGCAGTACTATAAAGTAAAGAAGAATAAGGCGGATAGGACACACCTGAGGCATAATGGGTTCATGGAAAGAATATAATAGAAGGAAAAACAGAGGGGAAGGCCCCATGGGTAAGACCGAGGGACAGATATATTATGGGGCAAATTATCAGGGACGTTAGAAATAAGACCTACCAGGGGATGAAAGTGGAAAGGAAAGGATCCACTAGATAGGATAAGATCCAGTCAACTAATCTTCGGTTTGAAGTACCGATGACAATGAAACCGAGTTACTCACTTCTTCGCTAACACAGGAAGATATAGAGTTATTCATTTAGAAATTTGTTCACAGATTCCACGAGGTCTTCACTTTCGAACTGTAAACTTCTCAAAAAAAATTAACCGAATTCGGTTTATGATTAAATTAAAATTGAAAATAAAATTTAACGAAATAAAAAAAAATTAAATCTGTCTACGTCACCGACTGACCCGGACTGCTTTTTACAATCATAAATTTCGGAGTACCCTCACGGCCCACTAATGTATGCACTCACTCATTACTCCACACATAGCATAATCCCAGATCATTGTCGAATGAACTTTCGGTGTTCTTCCACCTCTTCTCTCTCTCTCTCCCTCCCTCTTCTGACTTCTCTCCCTGTGACTATGCGTCGACCCGCATTCGCCCGAAACGTCACATTCACCGACCAGTCATTCACGTATCTCCACAAACCAGTCAAATAAAACCAAACCTAAACAGCCTAATGATATTTGCATGCGTCATTATTAATTTTTAATTACTTAGCTTACTTCATCACATTTGTTTTTTAAGACCTATTTTTAATGTATATTTTATTAATTTTTTAATTTAAGGCTAAATATCAGGGACAACCTAGGAATTATCTGGGACTAAAATCCTGAGGTCATTGCCTTATTTTTTTACATTTTTTTAAATGTCCGTCTTCTTTTTAATTCATTTTATTTATTTATATTTATTTATTTAATAGGGTTTACAATGAGAATATTTTATTAATGTAGCTTCAACATACCCCGCCACTGCACCGCGTACTTTCACCGTCATAATATTCCATTCACACCTGCACCACCGCTTTCTTCTCCCCTACTATGATTCCCATCTGTAGTTGAATTATTGTCATTTACTTATTATTAAGTGCATGCTTTGTTTGTTACTTGTTTATCTTTATAACTTGATATGTATTCAGTTTAATTGGCATGTTGCTGTTTTTGGACTGATTAAGTAAATAAATAAATATCCCTACTTATTTAAGAAATGTGAAGGCGGTGCAAAAGGACCTTAGATGTTGACGCACCCAAAACCATAACAATAATATACAACTCGTACTTTGTGTATAAGTATGGCATTTTATGTCAATGTTTTATCAATGTTTGATTATGAGTATTTTGTTGTGTGTGTGCGTTATATATCGGTGCGTTATAAAAGTTATATAAGTTGTATATAAGTGCTTTGCTTTTTGTCAACTGTCCCAATGTAAATTGACAACTCTAATGCTGTATACGGTCCTGTTTTCTGAATAAGTAAAAATCAGATTTAGACAAACACAGTATCCTTGACGGGGACTTGAACTCGTCACCTTTAGGTTATCCGGCGATGGCTCTACCCACTCGGATAACCCTGCCGACTGTATTCCCCGCTCTGGTAATCACACTAAATGTACGTATGTACGTTCGCATTAACTCCTCGACGCATGCGCCAATGCTTCCGCGACATTCGCCTCGGGCTCTCTCGGAATGGAAACTTGGGAGGGCATGCATTCGCTACGTTCGCATGCAACCCTTTGAATTTCCATCGGCACTGCTTCGAGTTGCATCGGACGAATTTAAATGGCGTCGACTCTTTGTGTGTTTGTTAATCTGCATCCCGTTCGCTTTTTTAAGGTTCATTCGGGCGTCCAGGGCTCTCGATCGATGTTGATCCTGTTGTTGTTTTTTTTTTAGCACGAGCCGTGTCAGTTTCCAGGGTAACGCTGTCGATAATCCCACCGTAATCACTGGGGGACCGTATTTCTATCATCCATATCTGGGCAACGGCCTGAACAACTCCGATGGAGAGAGTACGAAGTGGCGGAGATTGCACGGACGACGCCCGCAGTCGTAAAGTTGGACGCGTCGATGTGTTCGCGTGAATGTTCTGTATGAGCGATTATGAACCGCACTAGGGGAGAACAAGCATTTGAATCTGCGTCGGGGCCTATCTCTCTCATGTTTATTCATTCATATACTTTACAATTGACTCCACAGAGCACTTATTACAAATGCGATTATTACAAAAACTAAATACTAGAGCGATTATTACAAAAACGATTTTTATTTACCATTATATATACGAGTATATTTTATTTATTAGGCGGAAAGATTTTTATTTTAAAAAAGATGTAATACCAGACACACACCCATGTCCTAGGAGGAGAACGAAAATTCACCTAGGCGGGATTCGAACCCGCTACCTCCGGATTGGCAGACAAGGAGGTCACCCCCGCCGCCACCAAGCTCGTATGATACGCAGGTTCCACAATCTGTCGATGCAATGTGGTGGTTTAAACCGAGACGTTCTTTTGACTCTCCACAAAGACTTAATTCTCTGGATATCAAAGGATAACTCTCTCTCAAAACCTTCCCCAAATCACAGCCTCTTTCGGGTCTCGAGAATCCCAAACACTCCAGAATATCAGTCGCACCCAATCTTTTCTTCCAATATTTTTTCTTAGTAATATAACGGATATTATTTGTACTGTATCAACATCGCTTATGCATATTATTCTGTCAACAAATTATGAAATAATATTCGCTTTCCTAAACACGATGTATCATGTGGATGCTGAAAAAAGTCCAGCCATTGAAAAAAAAACAGACCAAAAAGTGGAAAAATTAACCAATTTTTTTTTTAATTTTGGATAATTTTAATTATTTTTTTTTAAATACCCTTATCCGGAAAAAAAAACTTTGAAAATCGTGAGTCTGTCCAAATACAAGAGATAGGACTGGATAGAATGGAGTTGATTACGAAGAAGACTCCTGGATTAGACACAAATTAATTACCAAAAAAAAACAAATTAATATGGACAGATGCACGATTGAGTGGGGAACAAAGGGTTATAGGAAGAAGAATATTACTTGAGAGCTGTGTCGTACCAACCTTAGAAATACTGTAACGCTGGATAAATTTACTGGATCCTGGAATATTTCCACGTTGACTGAACAGAAAATGGATGAGCGAACCCATCATTTCAACTGAATGATTCAGTTTTAATCAAAATTAGCTTTGGTTTAATTTTTAATTTTAACTTTCAATTATTCCTTCGGCGATTTACTGAATATTCGTTGTTACAACCCTTAGCAACGTCGATGACGCCAAGCGCCAAGGTTTTCAGGCCAGTTACGCATGCATTTCCACACGTCGTGATGGACAAAATGAATAGGGCGGAAACTGGCAGAGAGGTCACCGTTCAATACACAGGTTGTGAATCTGCAAAAAAAAAAAAAAACAGCTTCGCTCGTGATTTCAACACTCGTTTCCCGCCCTTATATATTTTGGGTCAGTGCTCCAGTGTGATTGAAAGGAAAAACATCTGGCAATGCTTCCATTATCGCGCACTAAACGCTCGCCTTCCATCTCTCTCTCTCTCCCTCTCTTCACATGTTCAGGGCGGTCGAATTCCGAACCTTATCTGGGGGGGAGCGGGCAACGTTTTGTATAAATGGCTTTCGAGATGCCTAGGACAACTGCCGGATTGATCGGTGGCCGGACGAGAGGACTTGAGGCACGCCGTTTTATTTTGACCGATTCGACAAATGTCGGAAAGGCGGTTACGCAAACAGCTGGACGGACACTATGGGTACGCATCACATGTCACGGGAGATTGAGCACTACGAGAGTTCAAGAGTGGCAAGGGTTTATCTCGACTCTCTCTCTCCCTCTCTCTCTCTTTCGCCCACAACCGCGGTTCGGTGATTGCAACAACCGCATCGATCACTGATTATGCCGCAGTCCACGAGGAAAAGCTCTCTCGAATTTTCCCTACACATTAGCTTTCCCATTCGCCTCCCGAATCCTCAGGGGGGGGGAGGGATTAGTTTCTGGCTGCGGTGGAAGGGCAGGTTACCCGGGAGGGAGGGGGTGCGTGTTCACGCCGGAGTGTGTGTCGTGGGTGTGTGTGCGTGCGTGTGTGAGGCACGAGGACCCCTTACGAATCCGTTGGATCCCGGTCGAAACTGGCGCCGCAACGTCCGACACCTAGCGGGCAGAGGCCGAACTGCTTGCAGGCGTCGACCGGCGCGCTGTCGCTGGAAGGCGGCGGGTCGACCACGTGACGCGCAGAAGTCGCTATTTCTGGTTTTCGCGATTGGCAAAAGCTCATGCCGCCGCCCGTTATAAAAAAAAAGGCGGTGCTGATCGTTATTTTAATCCGCATTATTTCTTCGGAGAACTCGACCGGGGAAATGACGAACTCCTGGCGTGGCTCTCTACGTTTTTCCCCAAGAAAAGCGGAGAAATTATGAAATTTTGAAAATGTCCATCTATATGGTGATCCATCGAGGTGGTGGTCATTATATGAGGAATGGACTGTTTATTGGATTGTTAAAAAATAATGGTTACTCTATTTCCATGTTGTGGCGCTGTTAAATTTCTTTTCATAAAGTTGGCGTACTCAATGGTTTCAGGCATTTTACAACAAGATAAATAAGAAAACATCGGCTGTTGAGTGCTAGAAAAATACTAAAAGATGAATTCGTATAATATACTTCTAAATAACCCCATAATGTTCTCTTAAACAATCTAATAATATATTCTTTATGTTTAGATAATTTAAAATAAGGAAATATCTAGTTCTAGTTTCTCTAAGTTTATTTCGCATATTTACAAGACAACAAATTTTAGTATATCATATGGAGTAGAGTCAAGGCTGAAAAAAATGAATGTAAAATATTGATCGGAACAAGTAATTGAAAAGCTCGGAAATTTTCCGTTTCGATGTATTTCTTCCTTGGTTTTCCAAATTTGGTATGTCAAATGTATTTAGTGTTTCAGATTAAATTATAATTAACTTTGTCACTCACTTAGTATATTCTGCTGGTATAAATTATATTTCCTGCAAACTTTAGGTTATACTGAAGTTTCGCATGTAATGTAAAAATTTTCTTATATGGACTCGTAGTATGGAGTCGTTGAAAAATATTCTAGATATTATGACAAACCCTACTTTCTTCATATTTTTCCACCAATTCTGGAAAAAAGTAAATACCATAGAATTAGAGCTTTCAATCACCCCAATAAATTACTATAAATGAAAATTATTTCTGGCTTCCTTACAATTTTTTATCTCACATATATGTTTGATTTTATTTTTATGATTTTGGAATCAGTTTTTCTCGAAACCCACAGGAAAGAACAGTACCTGACCGATGATATAACTTCTCCTTGACTTCAATTTTCATTATGAGAGCTTCAGGAGAAAATTTCCTACTTCTAGTCATAGTGCCGATTATATAGGTTCCTAATCCTGTCAAAAATGTGGATAAGACATTCAAAAATTATCCTTGTGAATAATTCCATGTGTAAATAATTCCCTAATTGTGAATGTTTCATTACTGCCGTATATGCCCGACTATGCGTACTCTCGTGTTTCTGTTATATCAGTGTTAAAGTTATGTACCTCTGTTTGCTGAAAGTAACTAGTGCCCATAATGTTTTGGCTCTGTGACAAAAAGGGCAAATACAAAATCTGCAAAAAACATTAAATACACAATAGGAGGAGAATCTGATGAAGACACGTGTTTCGAACGAACCTTGTCCTGGATGAAATGAATCACAGCCGGTTCAGGCCCTTTAACGACGTCCCATTAGTCATCCCCTACGGCCGACTAATTCTTGCTGTTTGTTATTTATGGAACAAATTCATTGTCACTTTCAGATCCCAAATCAATTCCTGGTGAGAAAAGAGTTGCATTTATTTCTGACGCATCGTATAAATAATACGCAATTTTTACCGTAATTTTTCGTTAAATTTGCAAGGGGTCAGCCACAATGAGATTTTTTTTAAATATAAGCTCCAAGTGACTCAATTTTTATTAGAGATAAAGTTTTAAACCACTCAAAAATACATACAAAAATAATAGACTAAGGATTCTACACAGAGGAGAGCTCGTGGATTGCTACGCATTCTACGCGTTACATTTGCACAACCGACGAAAAGAAGAAAGTTATTTCAGATGTAAGGGGATCGAAAGAAAATGCTTACCACGAAGAATTTTGACAACCTGATAGCCCACAAATATTATATGAATTCGGCATGATTTCAGAACGTCGCAGTCCCAGAAAAATGATACTCAATAGTCTGTTGACAAAGCTGAGCCACTGAGAGCTACATGTAGGTATCAGGTTGCAGATGATAAAACAGTGTTAGAAATGTAGAATACACAGTTCGTACGAAAAAAAGAAGGAAGAGTGACCTCGTAATCCACGGAAAACATTTATTACGACTCATCACAGAGTAGTCCGATGTGCAGTGAAAGGTTTACATATTTTTATTTAATTGAAATAGTAAAGCCGTAAACAGAAATCTCGTTCCAAGGAATAATAAGACAAGGGTGTCATTTACAATACGTCAGGGAGTTTTACCTCATCCACGGCATAGATAAAATTTTAAATACATTTAAAACTAGAGCTTGAAAATTTTAAGCATAGTGTGGAAAGCCGGTATATATTGACACCTTGAACGTCTAAGGGTGGAATCATTAGCTGGTGTGCCGTTCACTCTAGGACGTTCGTCGTAGATAATTTTCGTACGAAGATCTTTGTAGCGCTTTTATTGTTTATAACATTTATTATTGTTACATGTTTGTTGTCTCCAGAATTCTTGTCTTAAATATTAAAACGGGTCCCATATTACTTTACCAAGTACCTTAATTATTGAAATGTGTCATGTTTTTGCATTGATTCCAGATCCAATTAACTGCCGAGTGGAGAACACTTCAAGGACAGAGTACCGTACGTTTCATGAAACGTCATCGTGAAATTCTCTCGGTGTCTTTCCTTAACGTGTGGTAATTACGACTCATAGATTCTGCAGTCATTCGCTTCCTCAAAGGTTCTCGTTTCGCTGTCTCCAATTAAACCCAATGAAAAGATATCCCTGGTGTCGGAGGTCTTCTTTTATAACGTTCGATCACCGATATTGTTTCTATTGGCTGAAAAATATTTAGAGTAACAATTTTGAATTATTTTCTCGTGAGAAGATATTTAATTAAAAATGTAAAATATGCCTAATAAAGTATTCTAGTATGAAACTGTTCAATGGAACTCTTATTAATTACTCCTCGAAAATAACCACTTATTAATGGCTATTTTTTGACTGGAAAGATGAAAGAATGAAGTGAATTGCAATTCAGTTAACCAAGAGAAATAGATTGAAATGTTTACTCTGAATAGGTGCTCCTTATTTACATTTCCCTATAGAATCTTGTTTTTCTTAGAATTCCATTATTGTGAGGTAACCTATCGTGCGATATATCCACCGTAGTTATTATACGTTTATATAATAATAATTTTAAATGCCACGTAGAATATCCATGCTGTCATTATTTATAGGAAAAATGAATACGTACTCTCCATTATAATCCTAATCATTGCTTACATTATCATTAAATTCTTCTGAGTACTTGTTCCAATTGCATTGCATAGAAATAGCCCTATTTAGTCGTTGGCGTATATAGTGCATTCGTACACATATACTCGCATGCTTTCCCCAATCAACAACATCGCTCTCATGTCTACCTATGATTACCGTGCACCTGGAAACCGTTTTTGTTTGATGGGATGTATTTTTGTCACCTCACGAACACTCTTCGGGTAACAATTTATAACAAAGGAAGACCTCTAGTTCCTCCGTTCCCTCAATTTGGATTCATCCGCCTGCGAAGGACTCTTGTGTGCCCGGCATCCCTCCCACCGTGTCATCCGAAGGCTGCGGGCGAAGGGTGAGAGGTCGGTCGGTGGGTGGGCGGTTGGGGAGTGGAAGGGGGAGGGGTTTGGCGGAAGGCAAACTGTGGGGATTGACCATTGTATTTTTCTGCGAGGCCGAGATGGCGATGAGGCAAAAAAGATGAGATTCGTGGGCACGAGTAGGCGTCGACTTCGCCTCGACGCGTGATTTTGAATTTCGACCCATTGTCCGTATCCAGTTGCCTGTCCCCCCCCCCCCCCCCCCCGCCCCGTCCCCCCCGTTAATTCCCCCGCCCCCCCCCCCCCCCCCCTCCCACCCTGAGCGGATATTATGATTCTCGGGAAAAATGGAGGTCAGAAAGTGAAAGCCAAGGGAAAAAGTGTTATTGTTTGATCGTATTCCGAGAACGCTCAAAAAAGTTTCCTCTTCGTAAGAGACGTGGTTTGAATACAGTCATCAAGTTAAAACCTTATGTAGTCATTCCCACTCAGAATTAAAAAAATACTTGGGGGAAGTGGGCCGCCTCCCTGATCGGGGCGGAACCCCTCAGTTGAGGGAGACAACTTTGGCGCTGTGGATATAATGCACTTTAAAGTAATTTCTACACGTATAGGCATTCCGCACGTTTCCAAATAACATTTCTGTTTAAGATTCAAAATAACCGAGCATTACGAGAGCTTTTCGTTGAAAACTTTAGTGATATATTGTAATTAGTTTTAGATTTTATCTGAATATTATCGAATTATAATTTTTTAAGAACAATCACTTTTTTCCTGAAAATAAGCCTCCTTTATTTCTTAATGCTCTATCTTAATTTAAATTGTCGCATTGAAAATCGTAATTCACCATGTCACTTTTATTTCATTAGTCGCATACGGCTGATGTTCGACCAAAAATGATTTCACGCACGAACGTTTCTCATCGGTCGCCTAGGTCGATTGCGTTTCGACCGATGCAGGGACGGACTCGAATAACTGAGACCGGAAGCGGAAGAAGGCGTCCAACGACGAGAGGCGGATGCATTTTATGGTAAATCTCCGGGCTCTAGTCGACCGACAAACCGTGTCTCTTAATACCGAAGGAGCGTTACGGACAAAACTTTTTCCCAGAAATCAAATATCCTATAAAATTCCCAACTTTACCTTAAATTATTCGTTCTCGTTAGTTTAATTACTCATTGAAAGATTTCTCGGAGAAAACTGCTTTTTGAGTTAAAAAATTTCCTTCATTGCTCCGAAGGTTGTGTGTTTTTCCCCCTTTCCCATTTGCTTGGCAAACAAGGCTTTGATCATCTCCTCGTGTGTCCCCGTCGTCATACCGCCACTTGATTATCTCCTCCCTCTCTATCCGTGTCCCCGTCGTCACGGCTCCTTTCACGGCTCTCGCTTTCTCCGCGGAGGCATGGTGCTACTGAAATTTTTCCCCTTGTTCTTCACAACACACGCTGCTGCTTCGTAATACAGGCTCCTTCACTTTCTCTGCACCCCACCCCTGACGCACAGGCTAATCAGTCTTCTTGATGAACGCGTCGGAATTTCCACTTTCAGTTTTATGTCAAGGTCTAGATTGCGACCTGACGTTCAACCCCTCCCCCCCCTCCCCCCCCCCCCCCCATGGGAACGGAACGAGAGGGGGGGGCGGGCGAGGGAACGCATCGCATCCACGGGGTCTATTTGTGACGCGCCATTTGGGCTGATTTTCGGCGAGAACGCACGCCACTCAGGAAGGAGAGGAATTCGAGGCGAGGCTTGTACCATAATAGGATCCCTAACGTCACGGCAATGATTACTCAGTAACTCAAAGCACCACATCTAAGCACTGCAGTGAAGTAGCTGTCATTAAAGACTGGGCACTAATAAAATAACTTACTACTACACCTGAGAAAGTGTCGTCAATGAACGTATTTACCAGGTGTCCCATGTGTACGATAATGATCATAATGATATTTTTGTCTTTTTACGTAGGCGATATTAGTACCTCGACTTCCTCTCTTACATTTAACCTTACCGGAAATTACAGCTTAGAAAACACCCATACCCGAAGTGGTGCCGGAACCCACGACTTTTGGGTTAGCAGGTGGGCACTCTTCCCAACTTATTTATTTATTTATTTTTATCTTTACGTTATTATTCCACCATTTTACCCCAGAAGGTAAAACGTAGAATATATAAATGCATATATGGCAGTGTATATATATGTCGCAATGAACATAAATTAAGGGGTGGACTGAAACGTCATTAAACCACACGAGTGTTAAAAAGATAAATGTATAGATTACTTCTCTTATCATAATGAAGATGAAAACACTTGGTTTTTCCACATGAATTTTTCCGCATGAATGAAGTACCTGAAGATGACTTTGCAAGTCGAAACCTAGGTCGTATATAATAAAAAATTCTCATGTGGAAAAACCAAGTGTTTTCATCTTCATTATGAATCACTTCCACAAAGTGCCCACAACACACAAACGCCCGAAAATACCCAAGCCAATTAGGAGATTAATAATAACCGTGGGAATGGAATATTGAAAGTAACGTAAATGGGGAAGATGCGATAGTAAATTTATAAATTCCCTGTGAAGAACGGGACTGGAAAATCAGTCATAATGAAAGAGTAATGAATTTTATAAAGTTTATTTTTTGCAATTCGGTTATCGTTTCAGACTTGACTAGGTGGTATTCCCTCGTCACGAATGGTTTAGAAGGAAACACTGGAATTCCACAAAAAAGTGTTTATTTCACACCGGCAGGTTTTGCCGTAGAACAAACAGTATTCACCTGAAGATGCTGAGAAGATACGGCGAAACCTAACTGTGCTGAAATAAATACTTATTTTTATGCGGAATTAAAATGTTTCCTTCTAAACCTTTCATTGTCTGTAATTCGCTTTTAAGTAGTACGTTTAACATCACTAATGCCGACCAGATGTTAGGGTCAAAATATTGGACTTTTATTAAAAATAGTGTACATAATTTTTTAGATTTATATGTATAGATCATCGGGGGAGGTGCTGGGAGGGCGCTACAGGGCAACACCACGGGAATTTATTGTCACAGAGTCGAAATAGCGTTTGCAAATGAACCTACTGAATTGCGGACTTTGACACTTATGTTTATTATTACCATTTACTATTGTCACCGATATATTTACTTTTTGCTTCATATAAATTATACTATTACTCGTATTATAATTTCATGTTATTCCACACCGTAGAAAAATGTAACCTATAACGACAGATATTTTTTTAAATCTCATTCATCTCATTATCTTTTTTATGCGCATTAATAAAATATTTAAATAAATAATAGCGATAAATTCAAAGTAAATGATTTTGATTATCATATAAAATAAGTTTTTCTTTTGAAAACATCCCACGCCTCTTGTGGAAAAATATAATAAATATCTCAATCGACGGGTTGGCACGCAGGTCGAGAGTATAATACTGTCATTTCATACATTTTTGGTGCCCATTCGCCGTAGGGTTCGCCATCCCCGGTATAAGTAATTACTGCTTTGTCAGGTTGAGCTGGCACATTTCTCTTAGACTAGTAAAAAAGAAAAGCATTGAAGTTGGGTAATTAGTAATGCCTTTATATGTCATATATATGTTTTGAAATCACAGCTATGATTTTTCCGTGGCCTAAAATTCTTTATTAGAATAATTAAGATGCATTACACGAAAGAAATTTAATATGACACATAAAATAATCAATGCAATTTAACAACATACCGTAAATATCTACACTTACCACGACTATATATATAAATATATAAACAAGAAATTGGTAAGAGGGAAGAAAGGATGCATTTATCGGCAATAGGCATTAAAAAGAAATTGATTGTAACAGTATGGCGTTGACATTT
>WURS02022367.1:0-11909 GCA_011762765.2 Rhinocypha anisoptera | reverse complement strand
GGCGCAAGTGACGATTGGATGGAAGTGAATGAGACAGAAAGGTCCTTTTTTTATCTTCTTTTGTGAATACCGCCACCTGAAGCGGCGACGGTGAGAGGCTTTAGAAATTGAGTTCTATGGTAATAATTCCTGTTCGGTTGCTCCAGATTGCGCAGTTAAGGAGATAGCAAGATTATCTTCGATGACTATCGTGCGTTCTACGAGATAACGAGGAAGTACATACTCACAGTATCACATTAAAACGTCTAATACTTGGAGCATGGGTGAATTTTTAGGACAGAATCCGATGGGGAGCGATCGAATAAAAAAATAATCCTTTTTGAAGGTGGGATTACTCTTTTCCGATTTTTATTTTCAATTGTGAAACTAAATAAAGGGTACTATCACTCTTAATTAACTTAGTCACTTCATCCCGTTCATGTTTCTTTTTTGCCTAATCCCATTGCGATTTCTCGCTATTCCATCTCTTTTTATGTGATTTGTCGAAATAAACACCACGGTCAAACCAGCAGTTATATCGAACTCGCATTCGTACCAGAATTTTTATTCTTATTCGGGCTTCAAAGGGGCATCTACTGATCTACTGGTCATTTTTCGTCCATAAATACCACAGTATTCAACCCGAAGGTTAGTATGTTAAGTGAAGGTAGAGCTCATCTAGTGTACTAAGCCCATGGCGTGTGGAAATTCACACATCAGGATATAGGGGCGAGTTCCTTTCCCTGTGCCGCCTGTGGTTTCCCACCAAGTTGTAATACCCGAAAATCACTCAGCCTGGGTTCAGCTGGAGGTGTTCGGAGGGTCGTCACCGGGTCTCGAACCCGGGTCCCCCGGTCAGTAGCCAAGCACTCTATCCACTGGGCTACCACGAGAGGTAGGTATTCGTATTTATCGTTATAAGATTTCTTTCGTTAGGGAAGCACCCGGAGACAAATTGAAATACAATAATATTTGATAACTTTTGTTTACTTTAGGTTTTAAGTAAGCTCCTACATTATAGAGGAATCATTTACTCCTTTTCTGTTTGCAAGTATGTAGTGATTTTTGCACACTGAATTTTCATCCATAACATTTGATGAAGACAATACTTTTGATGTGGGGTGCTGGGTATAAACTATTTTTTCTCTGCGGACTAGAGAAAAATACAGTACCCGGTGGGTTTAAATATGTCCTTCGGTTGTAGCCATTGTTTGAACTGTTGTCTTCTTCCGCCATCTGGAGCCGTGCGCGTGTGGTGCGGTGTCTTCCGAAGTCCAAGTCATTTTAAGTGGGAATTGCGAGTTTTCTTATTCCTTAGATTAAGGTTCGTTTCCACCATATCTCACCCGACTCTAAGGCATTTACTATGATTTTTCCGTAGCTACACGTCCATATGATCTAGAAAGACAATCATGAATGATGATGTTTAATGGCGGGAAGCTTCAGTCTAAAAAAAAAAACGCTTGTTTTTTCGTGATCCCGTCGTGGTAGTAACATCGCTTCACCCACATTTCAATAAACTCCGTGGCTCCATCCATCGCCCTCTCGATGCAGTCACTCCTCCCTGGTCATAAAAGTCCACTTATAAGTCAACATTGGAAGCGTTTCACTCACTGTCTTCGCCCTTTGGCGACTCTCCCTCCCCCTTAAACCAACGCCAGTCAATCCCAACCTTATTATCTCCTTTCGCCCCCGCCATCTTCCTCCTCTCTCCCCCTCTGTCATGAATGAACACTGCTTCCTTTCCAGGCCCGCTCCTCTCCCATAATAACCAGATCGATGCCTCGGTCACAGCCGTGCTGTCGGAACACTCCATCTCGGAGAACGAGAACGTCTCTGTCCCGCAAAACTGCCTGAAGTAGTTTTCTCCCCCCGGTCGCTGGACCGAAGAAGAGGACAAAGTTTCCCTGAATCCTCCGAAACTGCTATCCAAGGTATCCGGTGAGTACCCCGATGAGATTCGACGTGACTTCCTCGCGCCAAAACGTTAAACGTGTTGAGGGTAGGCAGCAACGTAACAATGGAGAGGATCTCAGTTTTTTTTTCTGTCCCGGGAGTGGTTGCTCAATCGACTTTAGCGCAATAAACAATATATTTATCCATAAATATTTCTTTAAGTAGGAATAACTAATAGAGCTTCACTTGGCGAAATTCTATGGAAGACAAGGTTGGTTTTCTATCGTTTCGGGAGCAACCTTATGGAATTTATTCATGATAAACCAACCAAACTGATAGAGCTTGTGGCGGATTGGGCATCAGAAAACCTGTTCGAAATAAATGTCAACAAAAGTAAATCCATGAATTTTAGCAACAAAGTAAGTGCAACCAACGGGGAATACACTTTTGCAGGTTAACTTATCTCTAAACAACTATAGTTACCAATATTTAGGCATATATTTAACTGGGGATTTAGGATGGGAGCCGAGCATGGAATATGTTGCTAAAAAGGCTTTCCGGACATTGCATTTGGTGTTGAGAAACCTCAAAGGACGCGGGTGCAAGGAAAAAGCATACAAGACGCTGGTAAGAGCAATTGTTGAATACGCATCGATAATACGGAAACCCCGAACGAAAAAGGGCATATTGTAATAGAGGAGACAGTACAACAAAAATCCGTCAAAAATGTTTGTTGGGGAAGCGGACGGAGGGAATTACAGAAAGGCTGAAATTACTAAGATGGGGGAATTTGCAAATCTGGAGAAAAAAGATCGAACTGTGGAATGTTTCACATACTCGAGGGTGAAAGGGCATTGGGTGATCCAAAGAACAAAATCAAATTTCACAGGAAAATGTTATCGCAAATACAAGGTGAAATGCCGGTCACCAAGGACCAACATAGTTGATAGTGTCGGCCCTTACGTGATGGAAACGAATCATCGTAGCGAAATGAAAAAAGCAACTTGGTAAATTTCCACAATTTATTTTTGGTGACTACCCGGGTTTCAACTTACAAATTCGTCATCATCAGATACCTAATGATGACTTTGTTAGTCGAAACCCGGGTAGTCACAAAAAATAAATTGTGGAAATTTACCATGCTGGTTTTTTCATTTCGCCAAGGACCAACATAAAAAACTGAATATTATATCAACAGAGTAATGGCTGAATGCGAAACTGTCCACTCCCTTCCCAAAGAGTGTAAATGCATATCTTTAAGAAAAGGTTCAAAGATATCGAAGATATTCCCCGTAGTAATACAGCAGTAAAATTGACTTATTCAAACCCTAATGACTAATAAGAACCTAATAGTTTATAAATTGAAGCTTTTATTATTAGTAAAGGAATTTTGACAAATTTTATTTATTTTAGTGGTTGGCATTCCTTTTTAGGAATAGAGAAAATTTGTGAAATATATGTTCCTATCTGGCCAAGTGCCAACTTGAAACTTAATAATAATAAAAGATAATTTATAGGTGTTAAATAGTCTGGAATTGGTATATAATTCAAGGTAAATATGCATGAGTGAATCCAGAGAAATACAAAATTGAACTCGGTTATTCAAATTTTTCTTATTTCCGAATTTGTTGTGACGAGTGTACTTACCCAAGGATGTTTTTGATTCAACAGAAATGGACCCAAAGCTGCTATTTGTATTCATATGCACTGCAATAGTACTTCTCTCGGACATGGTAAATTCTGCAAGAATACTTGCAGTGGTACCAGCCATATCCAGAAGTCATCATATTTGGAACAGTGCATTGTTGGTGGGACTGGCAAAAAAGGGACATCAGATAACTGCCCTCAGTCCAGATCCACCAAAGGAATCTAATCCTAATCTCACGCATATGATACTAGAGGTGGGTGTGGCCGATTTCATTTTTTACTGGAGACTGTGTTTTTTTAAATTCTAAATTAACTTCTCTTCAAATGCACGATATGGAAATTGTTCTTCAACCAAATAATTATTCTTAAATAGTTTACCAGAAGATGTCCATACTATGAACTATTTATTAGAACAGTTTTTTGACATTCTAATATTCTCTCAATTTTCTGCATAGAAGGAATCTCTCAACAGAAAAATAAGTTATAAATGAGTGTAAGCATAATCATTTATGCGGAAGACTTTTAAATCATTTAATCAATTTTATTGATTCATTTAAACAATACCACGATGACTATAATAAAAAGAGCAAAAATTGAATAGCATTTTCATCTTATTTCTTTTATTATTCACAGAATTAAACAATTAAAAATAAGGTACAGTTTCAGGCTTCACTCTATGGAACTCTTTTATGATGAAAGCGAAAAGAAACGGATTATTCCACATAAAAAACAAACTTTATTTCACGACCAATAAACAAAAAATTTCAACAAACGCTTCGCTGTGAAACCATGGACATGAAATACAGTTTGTTTTTTTATGTCGATAAATCTTTTCTTTTCGCTTTCATAATTAAAATAAAGTTAGAAATCAACCCAAAATATGAATATTGAAATATACATTCCCTTTAATTTAATATTATTTGTACGATTCGCCAGCTAAAGAGATATATTATTATTGGGTTCTAAAATACAATAAAAAATATATTAAAAGGTTCTTTATAAACAGGTTGTCATCAACATGGATTTCCACAAAGTCTCGGCCTTAACCATTTCTCGAATCAAAGTGTCTTATCCTGTAAATTTCATTAAAAAATAAATAGGCATTTGTTCAAGTTGATTCTAATTATTAAAACGAAATTTAAAAACTTGAAAATTAAAAAACACTTTGCTTTTCCACAGAAATTAACTTTATTTTTCCGACTAGTTTCGCTGAACAAGCATTTTCAAGGATGTGGTTGTACAGCGAAACTAGTCGGAAAAAATAAAGTTAATTTCTGTGGAAAAGCAAAGTATTTTTAATTTTTTAATTTCATTTGAAATGGAATTCCACAAAGGCTCAACTGTATCTCGTACAACATATTGTTGCCTACTGTATTCTATGCGGCTCTGTTTCAGCTGACGCAGGGGGGAGGGGCGAGGGGGTTAGGACGGGCCGACGAAGGGCGAAGGGGTGTGTGAGTGGATAGTGTCGTTGAGGGCGGGAGGGGAAGAGGGCGAAGGGAAGGGATGATGTCGCTGGCGATGCCACGTGGAGTCGGACTGTTTGCCTGCACGCGCTGACCAATGTGTCCAATACACACAAGCCTCTCACCCTACCACCCGTGCCGGGACGAATCTTCCTTACGCAGTGGGCGAATAATGAGGGAAAACAAGACGGTGGATTTCCCCCCCAGTCAAACGCAAGCATGAGGGGGCACGCTGGTTTGCAAGTGTGTACGCATTTTTATTTATGTATCTCTTTTTTTATGGAACTGAAAATTAAAGCGAGCTCTCACAGCTTTGGATGTGTAAGAAAATTTGAACTGCCGATTACAAAGGTCTACGTAGACTTATACACATTTACTAGCATATTTTGTTCATATTACTTTCTTTCTTTATTTTTTTATCCATTTGTCTAGTAGTTTCTCCAATGTTTCTTACATTTCTTGTTTTTTGCCTTTTTAACTATGTATTTGCTTATTTATTTGCTGATACATGCATTTACTTGATTGCGTGTGTTTTTGACTTTGGGGGTTGGGCAACAAAAACATATTGATTTTGTTCGGAGTCCAAATAAATCGAATTATTATCTTCCGCCACCATCTAAGGCGAGAAGACGGAGAGAAGGGGGTTGGAGGGAGAGCGTGCGCACCATATCAAAATTCGAAATGCCAAATGGTAGACCCGGCAAACCGTCATAAGGGGAAAAGACCCGTGTATATTGATTATTTTGTACCTTATGCTGAATACGTTGTGAAAATGCCACCTTGAACAAACTGCGTCAAAAATGCTTGAATTCCGAGCCCACCCTTAAAATGGAAACGAAATTATTTCACTTGAAGTATAGGTACTTTAATTATATTTTTGCCGAATCTGGTCCAAAGATATTCCGGCAAATAATATAATTTATAAAAATTAAGTAATATCTTGAACACATGAAAATTGAAATAGGTCCCGCTATCGGGAACGACCCTTGGTCGGTGACCCTTTTCTCTTAAATTAATGGAAAACTTACGATTGATGATTTATTTTATTGTAATTTTACAGATTCTGACTTAACTTTACCCTCATATTTTGCATTATCGATTTACATTTACGCTTTATCGATTTAGTTGATAATTTTCACGTTTAATTTGACATGAATTTGTTAGGTAAGCATAAAATTTTAAAGCTAAGATAATAACGCCTACGATACGTTTGTCTCCTTGGCCTTGGCAGAAAAAGCTTGCAAACACGTCTCGATATTGTAATTTTTCTTCTTAGTGTGATGCATAGTCTGGCGATTTGAAGAAAAATTTAATAAGTGGCCTCGAGGGTGGTGTGTCTATTTTTGCGGTCCATTCCACTTTTGGAGAAAGAGTTCAAGCTGATGGCATCTATCACGAATACCATGAGGGTCAGGAAGGTCTTTATCCGCACGGATGTTGTCCCCGTTTATTTTAAGGTATTTATTACACCTTCAAGAAAATAAACTAGATGTGCATCGAGCGGCCCTAGGACTATGACATGAGGAAGAAATGAACATAAAAACTCCCATTATAGACATAATATGCCATTTATTTCATTCATAAGTAGTCATTAGTTTTAACATCGAAGGCACAGTTTCAGGCGACGTCCCCACTGGGTTCCATAAAACGTTAATCACTTAGTTCTGGAATAATTCTTCAATTTGTTATCCGTCACGTAGGTATCCCCAATGGGGTACCTACCTTCCTACAGTCCTCAAAGAGGTGTCTTCTTCGAATATGCGTGTATCTTCACCTTTGTCGAATGTGGCCATCAGTTTTCTGTCTGTATAAAATGCAAGTGTCTATAGTTACCGACAATCCGTGAGTAACGCCACCCGATTAACTAAATGGAGGAAAGCGGTATCCACCATAGAGTTGTAATTGTGGTAGGGCGAGCCTTCTGGCTGCGCAGTAAAGGGAAAGCTGTTCCATCATTGAAGCCACATGACTTTTCCGCGGTGGCGCGCGATTGGTGCGGAGAAAACATTGTGACTCAAAAGCTTACTCAAGTCCACGACAGAAATATTATACGATCAAACAAAGACATGAAAAAACCACAAGAAAATAAAATTTAATTTAAATACGCATGTGATGGTCCTGTTATTGGATTAGGATTAAGTTATTTCCTGATAAGATTACTCACTTGGCATTTTACTCCTACGGAAATCTTAATATAAACAAACAAACATAAGGTGTAACCATGACAGAAGCTTCATCTTGCCCGAAGTCGCGTGGTCGATGATGACAACATGCGCAAAGGACCAAAAGGCACTATTCTGATTCTTATTCTGAGGTATCAAAACCGAAAATTACCGTCGGATCGGAAGATCAAGTGTTTTGTGACAGGTGGCCGATATTATCCTTGCTGGAAAATATCGGAAACGGGGTTGAGATCTCACACGACTTTCTCTCCGTCCCCGGACTACGTCTAGTCTCTCAGAATCACAATTATGTTTTTTTACGCATTTACCGCATGTAATCGTGAATAGGATGATGACCCGAATCTTTACTTAAAAATTCCGTTTTTCTCGCACCTCGTGTATAACTCGACCCTAGTTTTTTTTAAGTAAATATTAAATACTGCAAAGCTACTTCCAGTGGATTAATTTTAATCATAACGTACAGACTTGAAAAAAGTATATTTTCAAGTAACAAGATCTAAAAGAAATGAAAATTAAGATTTTAACGAAAACTTTGAGTTGCATAAGTTAACCTATATTTGTACACATTTTCCCCGCATAATCACCGCCGATATTGTAACATTTGGACATATCGTATTACCATTTTTTTAATTAAAATATAATAAAATATCATTTATTAAAATAATAAAATAAATTTTCGAGTAAATTTACAAATCAAAAAAAAATCATCTAAAGATGACTTGCGCAATTTTTATTTCAAAACTTCATGGGTGACCCTTGTGTGTACTTCTCTCGTGTGTGGGTGGACCCTAGATTTTTTTCATTGAAATCCCTTATTTATAGGTCGACATGTGAACGAGTATATAGGGTAACCAAAAACAAGTGTCGATTTTTGCAGCCTTGGTGCGGCGTACGCCCCTTTCTTGGACGGCGTCGTTAGTAAACACATCACCTTAAAAAACAATCTTCGTGTCTCAGATAATAGCGAAACCAGAACCCTCATATCTCTTCGACCCTTGGACATTGGATTCCCTTATCCTGGCGAGGAATCGACTCTCATTTCCGTCCACCTCTTACCTCTAAACCCCCCAAACATATCACCCCCGCTGCACTTAAGGTGGGAATGGTCTCCTCAATGGGGTGGCTCAGCTTTCGCACTCCCTAGAATACGTGGCTTCTCCAACGCGCACGAAACCACACTCAGCTGATGTATTGACCCCGGCCTCCTCGGGGACATTTACCTCCTTAATAGAGCGCCTAGCGAGGAGAAGCGCAAGTTGGGGTCACCTTCCTTCGGGTGGGACACTAATTCTAATTTAAATTTCTCGAACTAATGGGGGCATCAGGAATCCTCCTTCTCCACCCTCCCTCCCATACCCTACTCTTCTCGTTTCGCACGTAACCCATACATAAATGTCAGTCGCCCATTTACTCGGTAGGCGCTAGAGAAGAGAGAGAGAGAAGAGGGTCATTTCTTGTCACGGAGGATGATTATGGGGTTTGCGGAGCCATGCAAACCCCATAATCAGTGCAGGTCGTAAACCTGCAAACGCCCCACTCACACAACACCGAGTGTATAAAGCCAACTGTCTCACCATGCGAGGGTTTCCCTGCAGAGCTAAGCTCTCATCTTCAATCTCAATGTTGCCAAATCCAACGGAAAAACCATACTATGTCTACGAACTTCTTCCTGGAGGAGTAAAAGTGAGACTGTCGGTGTATTTGAGATATATGGGACGTCAGATATGGAGCTAACCTGTGTCCTGATCTCTACCCCTTTTCCCGGGTTTGAATGGCGTTTGTTGGTTGGCAACATTTTCCCGAAGCCGACGTACTCGGAGCACACCCGGGCATCATGGAGAGATCGTCGAATCCTCGCCTCTGATATCTCCGAACGAACGTCCAGAGCCTCGCCTTACACTATCAAAGAGGGTCGTCACAGACCACCTACCGACATGGAATCGGGTCCATTAAAAAACCACCGCCTAGCATCGTGGAACCCATCGCATTTCACCGCAAGTTTTGTTTCCTCAACACGTTTATATTTTTAAGTCATCGCACACAGAGGTCTTGTGCCTCTCTCGCTCTATATTTCCATATTCGTTTTAGTATTATTTCTTCCTCCAAAGGAAATACCTCCAAGGACGTCCAGTCGTTGAGATGTAAAGGCCAAACTTAAACAAGGAGATCGTAGTACAAGGCTTAGGTATAACACCTGAAGAATTCCTTCTTTTCCACGCCATCATATTCGTTTTTCACAATGAAGAAGGAGACTTTCCCACGTTGAAGAAGGAGACTTTTCCACGCCATCATATTCGTTGTTCACAATGTCCGAATCGCCCATTCCGAACTCTCAATCCTCCTTACTTTACATGCCAAGAATCCCAATTTTTCTTTCCTTTCGACATAGAGTAAGACATAGCTCTTATGCTTCGATTATCTCCCGCACCAACAACATCCTCGGTTACTTGATCTTTTGTTTCAGCACCTACACATATATGTGTGTATGTCTCTCTCGCTCTCCTCCTCCCACCCTTTCCCGTTTCCAGACCTAAAGTGTCATAAAAAAATTACCCACACCTGAAGACTCTAGTTTCTGAGTCACGCTTCAGACGAAATTTTATTTCGATCTTTCATTTACGTATTTGCCTGGAGTACCGATCATCAATCCCCTCTTATTTGTAAAAAGACTCTTTTGACCTCGTCACAAACCACACGTGCACCTTTACCCTCTTGACTTACACTCATCACTGCTTCTTCCAATCGCAAGCGAGTCGCTCCATCATTCGGACCACCCCTTCTCACCCTCGCATCCCACATCAAACGGCCCCAACTACTTGAGAACCTCATCACCTTTACTGTTCGATTCGACCTCATCCACTGCCCCATCCCGGTGATTGTGGAATTCGCTCAATGAAGACCGGTATACTAACTCCCTAGATAACTAAAGCTGGGTCATGCTCAAAAGAAATGTATTTCCTCGCATTACGAACGTCAAGGTCGTGGTGGCCCAGCGGGTAGAGCGACCTGCTGCTTATAGGGGCAGCCCGGGTTCGAGTCTCTGTGACGCATCTGGACAACTGCATCTAGAAGTGCATCCGAGTGATTTTCTGGGTACCAAATCATCCTGGGAAACCACAGGCAACACGGAGAAAGGAATCGCGGTAACCCAGTGGGTATAGATCTCGATTAACAAAAGAGTGGTCCGGATTCAAGTCCTGGTGACGCCTCTGGACTCCTCCAGCTAGAACCAAAGCTGAGAGTGATATTCTGGATACCAGATCCTAAGATGGCTTAAAGGGAAAAGAACTGATCCCCCTTATATTACCCTTCTTACACCCTGATGTATAAATTTTCGCACGCCGTTGGGCTTGGTACTAGGAGAACTCTACCCTCACCTATCAAACTGACCTTTGTGTTGAATACTGCGATTGAGATATATTCCTATACACAATCACAAAATTCCAGAACCACCCGGTTAGACAGGTTTATTGACCTTCGCTTATATTTTTATATCTGCTGGAAACTTATCTTATATCTTAGGAGACTAATTCTAATTCTGCATTTATATATTTTCAGGGTTCCTATACAGTTTTACCTCTATTTATGATACTACATATTTATATACATGCAAATATACATATATATACATATAAACACATACATAAATATCGTTTAATCACATATAGTCTCTTCGTTCTTGGACTTCCGAGTTTCTCCCAGTCCTCTTCACACACACACACATTCTCACTTGTACTTCTTGGATTTGGGGCTCATCCATTCAATGACATTCTCTCTTACTTACAATATTTCACTCACTCATTTTCACTCGCAATATTATTTTCACACAGCACACTTCCCGTACAGCAATAAACCTGAACAGTCACGCTATTATCAATTCCACATTCAAATGTTCGCATTCCCCCATCTCCACTTGACGCAATCACTTAGTCACTTCATGAGTCACATTTCTCACAATTCCACACTAGAGGGAAATGGCAGCCTATTATGGTCGATTATTAGGTTTGGAGCTCTAATATTGCTGTCATATCTGTTTTACCCCTTTCAATTTGGACCTTGTCCCCTCCGTGCCATTGTGAATTTCTGGATAATGTCCCATATCTCACGCGTGGCTGTCAGCTCCCCCACTTCCACCACCAGTCATGCTTTGTAACCTCTCCATAATATCTCCAAAATATTAGTGCTCGAGAAGTCTGTGTTTAAATACACGATCACAAATCAACACACATAGTTCCTATTTTACCTCCACGGCCCCTTACTTTTATATAATTTAACAGCTGATACTCAATCTCTCGGGCCCGGCCCCTCACCTCACAAAGTGTCATCGTCATCAGACACGTTCCGAGATAATCCTCCCAGGCGGACAAGGAACCTCTTTTTCTTCTCGCGCCCTGCCATCGCCGAAGGAGAGAATACTGCTGCGAGAGAACGAGTCGTTCCGAATGGAGGAACAGATAACCTTTTGGCATACCTGCGTCACAAAGCAAGATGGAAGAATGCGCACTGACCAAGAAAGATAACCTCTTGGCATAACTACTTCACATAGCATGATGGTAGAATGTGTATTGACAAGGAAAGATAACCTTTTGGCATACCTTCGTATGTGAATTTTTAAATAGGTTAATATATAATGTTTAAACCACTACAATGTTAGGAAGTCTAGTACACCAGAAAAATTTTACAACGTTAACAAAACAAATTTAACCAACGTAGACTGTACGAAATATTTAGGTGTAAC